>ONZH01016354.1:0-16866 GCA_900303285.1 Rhinella marina
TTTTTTTATATATTTTTTTTTGTTTTGTTTTTTTGGGAACGTGACGTGCAGGAACTATCGTAGACCTAACTCACACCCTGTTAATGGTGGCTATTTAGACTGCGACCCAGACAAATGTCGCACAGAGATTTTTGGGATCAAGCTATATACGTTGCAGCAAAAGACTTGGTTGTATTCAGTGACGTACAGAAAGTGTCACCTGGACAGAAAATACGGATTGGAGTGAGTGTGCTGAACTGTGACACACAGAATGGTTCCACGCAGCTGTGTGAAATGGATTTGTATCACTGAGCTAAAACAACAAAAAAACTAATTTTTTTATATATATTTTTTATATATATATATTTTTTTGTTTTGTTTTTTGGGAACGTGACGTGCAGGAACTATCGTAGACCTAACTCACACCCTGTTAATGGTGGCTATTTAGACTGCGACCCAGACAAATGTCGCACAGAGATTTTTGGGATCAAGCTATATACTTTGCAGCAAAAGACTTGGTTGTATTCAGTGACGTACAGAAAGTGTCACCTGGACAGAAAATACGGATTGGAGTGAGTGTGCTGAACTGTGACACACAGAATGGTTCCACGCAGCTGTGTGAAATGGATTTGTATCACTGAGCTAAAACAACAAAAAAACTATTTTTTTATATATTTTTTATTTTTTGTTTTGTTTGTTTTTTGGGAACGTGACGTGCAGGAACTATCGTAGACCTAGCTCACACCCTGTTAATGGTGGCTATTTAGACTGCGACCCAGACAAATGTCGCACAGAGATTTTTGGGATCAAGCTATATACGTTGCAGCAAAAGACTTGGTTGTATTCAGTGACGTACAGAAAGTGTCACCTGGACAGAAAATACGGATTGGAGTGAGTGTGCTGAACTGTGACACACAGAATGGTTCCACGCAGCTGTGTGAAATGGATTTGTATCACTGAGCTAAAACAACAAAAAAACTAATTTTTTATATATTTTTTAATATATTTTTTTTTTGTTTTGTTTTTTTGGGAACGTGACGTGCAGGAACTATCGTAGACCTAACTCACACCCTGTTAATGGTGGCTATTTAGACTGCGACCCAGACAAATGTCGCACAGAGATTTTTGGGATCAAGCTATATACGTTGCAGCAAAAGACTTGGTTGTATTCAGTGACGTACAGAAAGTGTCACCTGGACAGAAAATACGGATTGGAGTGAGTGTGCTGAACTGTGACACACAGAAAGGTTCCACGCAGCTGTGTGAAATGGATTTGTATCACTGAGCTAAAACAACAAAAAAAACTAATTTTTTTATATATTTTTTTTAATATATTTTTTTTTTTGGTTTTGTTTTTTGGGAACGTGACGTGCAGGAACTATCGTAGACCTAACTCACACCTTGTTAATGGTGGCTTTTTAGACTGCGACCCAGACAAATGTCGCACAGAGATTTTTGGGATCAAGCTATATACGTGAGAGCAAAAGACTTGGTTGTATTCAGTGACGTACAGAAAGTGTCACCTGGACAGAAAATACGGATTTGAGTGAGTGTGCTGAACTGTGACACACAGAATGGTTCCACGCAGCTGTGTGAAATGGATTTGTATCACTGAGCTAAAACAACAAAAAAACAATTTTTTTATATATTTTTTTTTATATATATTTTTTTTTTTTGGGAACGTGATGTGCAGGAACTATCGTAGACCTAACTCACACCCTGTTAATGGTGGCTATTTAGACTGCGACCCTGACAAATGTCGCACAGAGATTTTTGGGATCAAGCTATATACGTTGCCGCAAAAGTCTTGCAGAAAGTGTCACCTGGACAGAATATACGGATTGGAGTGAGTGTGCTGAACTGTGACACACAGAATGGTTCCACACAGCTGTGGGAAATGGATTTGTATCACTGAGCTTAAACAACAAAAAAACTATTTTTTTTAATTTTTTTTTTTTTGAGTTTTGTTTTTTTTGGAACGTGACGTGCAGAAACTATCGTAGAGCTAACTGACACCCCTACTGACGGTGGCTATTTAGACTGCGACCCAGACCAAATGCGCCACAGAGATTTTTGGGATCAAGCTATACACGTGACAGGCAGCAAAAGACTTGGTTGTATTAAGTGACGTACAGAAAGTGTCACCTGGACAGAAAAATAGTGAGTGTACTGAAACTGTGACACACAGAATGGTTCCACACTGCTGTGTGCAATGGATTTGTATCACTGAGATATAACATTAAAAAAAAGGGGGTTATATATGGCGATAGCTGCACTACTAGTGCCACTCAGCCAGCCAAGCCAGGAGACAAAAAAAAAATTTCTTGTAGCCCTTAGAAGGGCTGTTGGTTCTTTGTGGGTGATTCCTGGCCTAACAGAAACTAAATGCAGGCCCTAACACTCTCCCTGAAACTCAGCAGCTCTATCCCTAACGACATCCAGACGGCATCTGAGCCGAGCACCGCGGGCAGTCACTAGTATATTCCAGGGTCACCTGATCAGGCCAGCCAACCCCTGCTTTCGACATGTAAGGGCCCCACGTGATGCTGGGAGTACCGCAGAGTCTCCTGGCTTGTGATTGGCTGAGTTTATAGGCGCCAAAAAAGCATGATGTGGAAGTTGCCATTTCCTCGAGCATGGCGAGATACTCATCCGAGCAGCGAGCACTTACGAGTACCCTAATACTCGAACGAGCACCAAGCTCGGACGAGTATGCTCGCTCATCTCTAGTGGCTGTAAAAAGAAGCCAAAGTGGTAATCTGGCCTAATATAATGCAGATTAAGTCACAAATTATAACAAATATTTTAAAAGCTAAATTGTATTGTGTGTTCAGTGCTTAAACTTCAGCAGGTCTATTAGTCTACAAATCTTTTATTAATATAACATATTTGTTGCATATGTTAATTGAATTTAATACATCTCTTCTGTATGAGCACTGAAAAAAGAAACAAAAGCCTTTCTTGCGTCAAATTAGATAGCTGATGTAATCTCGTCTATTTAAGTGCCATTGTCCCTTTGCTATATTGTATCAATACATTAAATAGCTGAGTTGGATAAAAGGTAAAGAAACCCACATTCAGCTCTTTGATAGTTACTCAGCAACACAAAAATATCTTATTACAAGTTGAAGGATGAGTGGCAGATACATGGAGCCAAGATGAACAGAGGGAAAATCGGGAATATAGCCAGTTCAATTTTCTCATCTAAAATAGATGTAATAGATTTCTTGATGGAAACCTCCAACTGTAACATTGGGCAGAATGAAAATTAGAAATCTCACAAATCTTGAAATATGTTTGTGTGTTTATAAACAGTTCTGAGATTTGTAGTGTTTAATGACTTTTCTTTGAAATACCTATTCCAATTTTCAGTACAGTAAAAGGAACCATAGAATGAGCAAATTACATAATACAGAGCAGTACAAATATAACAAGTTCCATATCTGACAGACAGTGTCACAGAGATGTCTGCACATGACTAACAGAATAATGGATATTTTAGAATGATCTAAGCTAAAGGGAAAAAAAGAAACATATCCAGTCATGCAATATAATAGGTACATGAAGGGGAAAAACAACCATGAAGCATTTTTATTGTCACTATTAAAAGTAGAGAAAGATTGTCTAGAGGTCTAATTATTGTGTGGCATTCAAAAGTGTACACAACCAAAATTAGGAGGGGGGTTACTTGCTGAATCTCCTTTGCCTTACATCAGCATTCTACTTTGTTAGAAATGCCCATTTTATTAAACAGATCTCGTGTAATGGACACATTGTTATTATTTAAGCAGCAGTTCTGTAACATATGTCATCTTTTGATGCTAGAATTTTGAGACAGGTGTGAGCTAGGCTGCAGTTCTTGTAGCTGGTGGTGCAAACATGCCAAGGAAGGACACGTCATTTCTTAGTGCTTGACAGTAGCCACTAGAAGCCTCTGCAGTTGTTTATTTCTGATTTATCATGGGTGAGTCTGTGGCACTCAAATAGAAAAACTACAACAGAAATCACAGTGGTTTCTGCAGTGGAATATGTGGTGGATTTTACTTTTGCCTTCTGTATGTTGTTATTGTGTGATTCCTTGTCCAAAACAATTAAAACACTTCCTGAATTTATTTGCTTCTTTTTTATTACTAAAATGCCTGTCTGAACACTTTGATGTCAGGTTTCATGCCCCTAAAATGTTTGGGCCAGGATGAACTCCACTTGATCTGATCTGCCACATACCCCTCTATATGTTTTAAGTGCAAGAACAGTGGGCCTACTAGATTTTTAACCTTAAATTACACTTTTTGGGAGCAAAATTGATGCCCATTTTGGTGCCTCTTTTTAACATCTTTTTGGTTATGCCAAAAATATTGTTGCAAATGTACAATGGGTATAATGTTGTTGAGAAGGGTTACAGCATGAAATAATGTACTTCCTAAACACAGTCCACATTGCATGAAGAACACATTGGCGCATATGACTCTCACATGCACCCCCTTGCCCTGCGTTGCCTAGCGTAGGCAAATGGCTTTGATTGGTTCTGTGCTGATGACCATTATTTCAGCATGGGTATGTTAGCAAGAGGCTTTGACATAGTAGGTAGTGGGGAGCATACACATTCTCCAAATGTGACATGCTTTTTTTAAATAACAAAATAGGTGTACTGTATTTCTCCATATCACACATTGACCTGAAACACTATGCTCACTTGTTTTGCCTTAACAAAACGAAAAACAAAAAAACGTCCCTTTGTAAAATTTATTTTGGTTAATTTTGTCCTTTAGAATAATAGACAACCTGTATGAACCTGAGGGCGAAGCTGAGGACGTTCCAGCTGCCGAAGGAGCGCCACTCCAGCCCACAGAGGGTACTTCCAGGGGGACGCAGCAGGAAGCCACGCAGGAGGAGGAGGACCTTCCCAGCTCGGCACAAATACACACCAACCCAGAGGCTCCACCAAGGCCACTGCCTCCAAGAAGATGCAGGGCTGCCCCTCAGCCTACTTTTGGTCTAGGTGTTCAGGAGATAGTAGATAGTCAGGTCATGGATTACCTTGCCAAGAAGAGGACTGAGGGGCCAGAGGTGACGATGTTAAAGGGGCTGGCACCTTTGCTCAAACAGGTGCCTCCTCAATGACAAAGTCCCTGCATGGCGTTACTGGCAAAGGTATTGGAGATGTTTTTGTCTCAATACCAAGGTGATATAGTGGCCCTGATTCACAATGTCAGGCGCCAAGTATTTGCCCCTCCACAGCAGCCACAATATGGACATCATTACACCATATGGGCAGCAGCCCAGATATGAGATGGGTGGAGAACAATTTCCGCCATATCCCCAGGGGCATTTTAGTGGCCCAGTTATGTCTGGGGAGGGATGACTCGGACAATGTTCGCCCTGCTCCATCAGGATATGTTCCTCACTCCTTTACCCGGGAACTAATGCAGCCTTAATTTTTTTTGTTTTTCCTTTATATTGTAATGGTTATTTATGTTTCTTTTGTTGATATATTATTGACCTGACATTTGCCAAAACTTGGCACAACTAAATGACTACTGTTCTATGTTTTATTATATATGTACAAACATTTTCTGTCCTAAGTTAGATGTGGTCAAGCTTTGGGGTAACATTGCAAACAAGGGTTTTCATCAATGCTTATTAACAATTGCTTTTGAGTTTCTTTGGCCTTTTTAAATGTCCATTTAGGGAATGGAAGGCATATATGTTTGTGAAAAAGACCCTTGAATCATGGCCAATGACCTAACTTTTTTGGGGAAAAAAGCGTTCCTTGCAAGGACAGGCCCTGCTCACCAGAACAGTATAATGATGCTATTACATGGCAAAATATCATCCACAGGATAGTAACAACCAATAACTTATGCCATTTGCCAGCCTTCAATTGGGTCATTTTGTGAACAAAACAGAACTCCTTGGCTATGGCGTAATTAGCAAAATTTAAAGCAGTCTGGCACATTATTGCTTTCAATAGCATAGAAATCAATTGCACCATTGCCTGTGGAAGACATTGATGCATGTTATTGCAGCACGATCGTCTGGCATAAAACAACTGTCAATATGGACAACTAATGTGTATGCATTCCTTACAGAAATGAATGTGTGGATAACAGGCATTTGTCATAGTAATCATCTGTTTTGGTGTCGCCTATTAGCGATACGAGTGACGTTCTTTTAAAAGCATATGGTGTGGTATCTACAACAACAATGACATTATGACCAATACAAAAGTTTGGAATGTAAATAAACTTTTGTAAATGGACCAAAAATATGGTTTTACCCTCTCAGATTGTGTTGTGGAAACACAATCAGCGGCAGGGCCGAAATTTGATGGAACGACAATGGGATTATAAATTGCCCCTCAACCTACTATTCTTGAGAAGCTGTCGTTGATCACTACATGTAGATCCTGCTGTGCTCTCCTACTACACTAATCAGCATATTTTCATTAAGGAACCCATCCTTAATGCCAATCTGCTAACTCTTGGCCCTGCGTTAGTGCCAGAGGTTCACTATCACTGCCTAACATATATAAAGTTAGGTTAGAGAAATTAACTGCTGAATTACAAAACAATTGTAAGTATAACACTTTATTAGTCATACAGAGAGATAAATATGATATTAATGAGGTATTAGAAGGTATCATGAACCATAGAAGAATGTCTAAAGTGATGCTTACAAACCATACTGTTTAATAATCAAATAACACATCTCTAAAGACATTTGATTTTTGCTTATCCAAAACACCTCAGCCGCAATTCCACGTCAAGGGTCCTCAGTCTCTTGCGAGTCCCTACACTAACATATAAAGTATAATAAACTGTCTTCAAAAATAAAAAACGCTACAGAGCACAGAAGATATCAAACACTGCCACAAATTGCATCCATCTGACACTGCAATGCCCCCTCTGGGGCTGATGAAGAAGTCTGCATAAAGTTCCAGAATTTGAATGCCTGGTGAAGTTGTGTAGAATAACAGAAGCTTGAACTACCAGGGTGGCATGGTCCAGATCCAAAAGTGCATTCAACATACCAACGGGCACAAGATAACCGGTAGTTGAAAATACGCCTCCTGACATTCAAACCCCGTCTTGGGAAAGGTCGCATAACATGGGGAGTCAATGCAAACCCTTCGTCAGCCACAATCACAAATGGAGCTGGCAGACCAGCCGATCTGTGCAGTCTTCTGGGCTCTGGCAGGGCAAGCTGATTGGCATGAAGCCGCTCACCCATTCTAGAAGCACAAAAGATGCGAGTATCCGATGAGCTCCCATAGGCCCCAATATCAACCATTATAAATTTGTAGTTACTGTCGGCCAAGGCCAAAAGCACTATTGAAAAATATTGCCTATAATTGAAGAATCGGGTCCCTAAATGAGGAGGCTTCTTAACACGAATGTGTTTGCTATCCAGTGCCTCAACGCAGTTTGGAAACTGCGCAGACAAATTGAAGGCATCAGCAAATCAAAGCCAATCCTCTGCTTTTGGGCTGTGGCATCATCGTCTCTCGGAGTCGCAGCCAGATGACTTGACAAGTATGCGCCATGATCCGAGAAATCATAGAAATCCCCAATAGAAATTCAAAATGAAGGGAAGCAAATCAGTTGCCAGGAATCTGTTGTTTAAAAAAAAAAAGTCAAACACTATAAAAAAAAATACACTACACATTATGGGGACTATAATGTGAAAGACAACAAGCTGTGATGCTATCTAGCCAATGAACATATGCACTGCGGGCAACACATACTTTCATTCAGGGAAAAACCTTGCAGGATAACAGGCCAAACTGGATGGACATGTCTTTTTTCGGCCTTATAAACTATGTTACTATGTTACTATGAATATGGTATACAGTACAGACCAAAAGTTTGGACACACCTTCTCATTCAAAGAGTTTTCTGTATTTTCATGACTATGAAAATTGTAGATTCACACTGAAGGCATCAAAACTATGAATTAACACACGCAATGCAGAAAAGGTGAATGGATGGACTCTACATGCCTGGTTCCCACCGTGAAGCATGGAGGAAGAGGTGTGATGGTGTGGGGGTGCTTTTCTGGTGACACTGTTGGGGATTTATTCAAAATTGAAGGCATACTGAACCAGCATGGCTACCACAGCATCTTGCAGGGGCATGCTATTCCATCCGGTTTGCGTTTAGTGGGACCATCATTTATTTATCAACAGGACAAAGACCCCAAACACACCTCCAGGCTGTCCAGGCTGGGCTATTTGACCAAGAAGGAAAGTGGTGATGGGGTGCTATGCCAGATGACCTCACCTCCACAGTCACCAGACCTGAACCCAATCGAGATGGTTTGGGGTGAGCTGGACCGCAGAGTGAAGGCAAAAGGGCCAACAAGTGCTAAGCATCTCTGGGGACTCCTTCAAGACTGTTGGAATACCATTTCAGGTGACTACCTCTTGAAGCTCATCAAGAGAATGCCAAGAGTGTGCAAAGCAGTAATCAAAGCAAAAGGTCGCTACTTTGAAGAACCTAGAATATAAGACATATTTTCAGTTGTTTCACACTTTTTTGTTAAGTATATAATTCCACGTGTGTTAATTCATAGTTTTGATGCTTTCAGTGTGAATCTACAATTTTTATAGTCATGAAAATACAGAAAACTCTTTGAATGAGAAGGTGTGTCAAACTTTTCGTCTGTACTGTATGTGAAGCAGGGCAATGTACAGGCAACAATATGAAGCAAAATTGGATGCATAAGCACACAAAAACAATGCCATTACTAAAAGGAGACTCTAAAGCCACAACCCCCCCCCTCCCCCGGAAAAAAAAATCCACACAACATGCACAGGGAGCACACACTGAAATGTGCATGACCGAACAAACATTTTACCTTAGTGTGATGATTAGCCTTTCCTCTGGAGAAATGCTGCACCTCATGTTGGTGTCCTAGAAAGTGAGGTCAGGATGGATAGATAACAGCAGGCAATCAAAGGTAGCCACTGACATCCGACAGAAACCAAATAACTTCTCTGGGTGCTGACGAAGATCAGAGTAGATGGTGTGAAAGTGGCCCTTTCTGTACTGTTTAGAAACAATGGGGTGAACCCAGAGTCTCCTCCTCCTCGGTTCCTCAACCAGCCCAGATAACTGCTGGCCGTTTCACCAAAAAATAAGCCAGTGCAGTAGAACCTCATCCTCAGAGTCGTCTTCCATAGTGAAACAAAGGCAGAAAGTGTGAACACCAAGCAATGGAACTAAACCAACCTCTCTATGCTCAAAAATGCAGGAGAAATTGGCCACCAAACACTCAGGTGACCTACTTATATACCAGTTTCAGGGGGTGTATCCATTTAAATTCAGACCTATTCCATCTTGGTTTTTTTTTTTTGTGGTCCGCAAAAAACGGAACACATACTGAAACACAACGTCCGTTTTTTGCAGAAACACGGACATATTGCTGATGAACAACAGAAAATTCTAACAAACAATATACGGAAACGTTGTTTCGCAATTTGCAGACCGCAAAACACAACGGTTGTGTGAATGTAGCCTAATGGACATGTCATTACTAAACCTGAACTAATATAGTCTGATTGTAATGAAAAGAGTGTTTCACAGTATGATGAACATGCCACTCCTCTGAAATTTGAATAATTGTGAGGGGCACCTAAGCCCTAAGTGACTGAGGCAGCTCAGTGGCCCAATATGCAACCTATAGCTGTATACATACTGTATAACATGAAAGTTAGGAGATGAGTAGCAGATTTTAAGTGTGCATTAGAAGCATTAAATTACACCCCTGAACATTTGGATCGTGTAAAAATGCTGTCAGGCTCTCATTAGGGGTGTTAGATGTTGCATGTAAGGGAATATTGTTTAAAGGTCATGTCCCTTAAAAATCTTTAAATCTTTAAAATACTATATATATAATTGCATAATGCAAGTTTAATGTCTAGAATTTTTCCACATATTTAAAAAAAATGCTTTAAACTTAAAATATATAAGATAAAAAAATTGACTATAAAAATGATTCTCTCAGTCTAAAAAAATCACTAGCTTTAGTCCATTCTGATTCAGTATTTTGTCTCACATCTTATAGTTTTAGTGAACATTTTTGGCAAAAAAATTGAATTTTATGCTCCAATAGACCAAATAGTTAAAAAGCATCTTTCTATCTCCTCTCATTAACAACTAAAAGACTAAAACTAAAAAACTTGACTGAATTACAACTGGTGTTTTTTTCTTTTTTCGCTTTTTTTCTCTGTATTTAACATACAGTACTCCATTTTAATGTTTTAGCAAGAGAAATAATCTAAAAAAAGAATACATATAAGTGCAAAGTAGAACTCAAATTTCCATTGTCAATTCATGAAATACATTAAGTGAATTTTAAAGTGTTTACAAAATGGTTTTGCAGAGCACAACTCAGTGTTCTTTAAAATCACTAATGGAAGTTTAATTTATATTTTTATGTCACATTTACTGATTGCCATAGTATTGAAAATGAATCATGCTGCTACTTATCATTTCACATATATTTAAACATATTTTTATTTTTCTGTTTTAAGGAATTGAAATAGATTTTTTCATTAATAAACAAGTAATTGTTCATTAAACAAAAGCAACCAAATTAGGCCTAAAATAGTCAAGAATATTATAATTGCAAAAGAGGAGATTTTTATTTCATGGGAGCATGATTAAACCATTTAATACATTTAAGGCTTAAATAAGTTCAGAAGGGAAGTGTTTTAATTAGAAAATTCAGAAATTACTCATTTACTGAAAGATTAGTAGGTATAGATCAGAGATGAGCAAATCAGTTTGTTAATATTGAAATCGTGCCCAAATTTTTGAAAATTGAGGGAAAATACAAAACATACTGCACTGTACATGAGCTTTTAAGGAGAAAGTTCTCTTTTTTATGTGCAGAACCCAGGCTTTTTCTTATCAAAAGACTGTTGCAAAGCATCTCCAGTTTACAAATGTGCAATGAGTATTTTGCAGTATCAGTGAATATTTTGCTGCAAAGTGCAGACATTCTGCAATTGTGCCTTTTCTCCCCAAAAACATTGCAAAGCGTCTACAGTTTATAGGCGTTCAATAAGTGCATTTTGAAGCAGCAGAGTATAATTTGTTGTGCCACTTTGCCTTTTTCTTTCCATAAACCTGTTGCAAAGCTTCTCTAGTTTAGAAGTGTGCAGAGGAGAGAAACATAAAGGGAGAAGAGGTTCATGACATATCTGGGAAAAGTGGTGAAGAGGAGGAACACTATATTGATGACTGTGTATTGGACAAGACCTGGGAACTGGATTAGGCTGATGAGGAGGTAATGACCTCAGATGAGGAGGGTGGTGTTGGTGACAATAAAAAGCAGAGCCAACATATGGCCAAAACATTAAAAAAATACAGGGCTAGATCTGCTTTTTGTATTGTGGTCAGCTCAGAAACTGTTGATGCCACTGATGCTGTTGGTGCAGGCTGAAAACTTGTGAGACCTAGACCAAGCTCAGTTGCTGGTTAGATCTATATGGCAATTTTTATCCACAGTGCCTGCTGACAAAACCATAGCCATATGCAAGATCTGTAGGATAAAAATAAGCCATGGGTGCCATGAGCACTATGGCTCTACTTCAGTACATGAGGTGGCATTACCAAATCCAGTGGTAAAGTCAAACTGGCCTGAAATTGGAACAAGACTGTCCACCTTCTCCCTGTTCTTTCTAGAAGCCAGGCTGCATCAACAAGCAGTGTTGTTGTCATTACTAGGGGTGAATGAATCGCAGTTCAGATCCATGCCTTGGATTCACTTAGGTGAATAACTTTTACCTTCGATTCTACAACTTTAAAAACATTTTAAAACAGGAGCCCGAAGTCGGCTTCTGTACTGGCTGGTTCCTCGGTACCAAAGCCGACTTTGGGTTCCTGCTTTAAAATGTTTTTAAAGTAGTAGAATCAAAGGCAAAAGTTCTTCACCTAAGTCTTGCGAGACTTCAGACTTAACAAATTTCGCCTCCATGCAGTGCATACATTTTAATGCTGTATGGAGACAGGATTAAAATGAAGTTGGGGGACGAATAAACTTCAGATGTGGGATCTAAAGCGCAATTCACTCACCCCTAGTCATCATCATCGACATTATCATTACTGCTTTTCCCACTAAGACTCCTCCTCCTTTTGGTCCTCCACTTATCCATAACAGAATGTGTAACCAGGAAACAACTATATGCACCCAGTAATCCAATTGTGTGCAAACTGAACTCACGTGGACAAGTTGCTGGTGGTGCAGCTGCTGCTGTACCAATTAGTAGATTCCACTGGCTTTAAAGGGAGTCTGTCACCACAATATGCCATTATACAAAGCTTACACAGTACTCTAGCATAACTATAGATGAGTCAAATGGTACCTGTCTCCTTTCGTTTTGATGTTCACCAAAGGGAAAAACGCAGTTTTATTCATATGTAAATGAGGGCTCGCAAGTGCCCAGGTTGCTCTTCATTCTTTTCACATAACCCCTCCCCAGCCTATTGCTTGGCCCGCCCTGTAAGCCTCTTGCGTCATCCAGTGTACTGGTCGAGATCCCACCAGCGCATATGCACTATGATGACTAGTGTGGGCAGCAGCATCGCTCCATGCAGTGCGGTGGACGTCAATGTATTTTTTGGTGGTGGCGATGCTGCACCACAGCAATAAGGCAAGGTCCTATTAACACCTTCAAGTTTGTGGCAGTCTAGTTCCAACACCAGGAGCTTATCCACCCCCTCCACATCCTTCTCAATAGACATGCTCCTGTCCCCAAAAGAAATAGGGCAAAGTGTTCACCCCTCCCACCTTTTGTATGCATAAACTGAAGTGTTTCCATACTGTGTTTTAAAATAGACAAATCGCCAGGACCGGTTGGCATACACCCCCGTATCCTAAGAGAATTAAGTGATGTCATAACCAGACCCTTATTTCTGATATTTAAGGACTCTATACTGACAGGGAGTGTTCCACAGGATTGGCACATAGCAAATGTAGTGCCAATATTCAAAAAGGGTCCAAAAACAGAGCCCCGAAACTATAGGCCGGTAAGTTTAACATCCGTCGTGGATAAACTGTTTGAAGGTTTTCCAAGAGATGCTATCTTGGAGTACCTCAATGAAAACAAGCATATAACTCCATATCAGCATGGCTCCATGAGGGATCAGTCATGTTAAACTAATTTAATCAGTTTCTATGAGGAGGTAAGTTCTAGACTTGACCGCGGTAAATCAATGGATGTCGTATATCTGGACTTCTCCAAAGCATTTGACACTGTACCACATAAAAGGTTAGTATATAAAATGAGAATGCTTGGCCTGGGAGAAAATGTCTGTATGTGGGTAAGTAACTGGCTCAGTGATAGAAAACAGAGGGTGGTTATTAACGGTACACACTCAGATTGGGTCACCGTCACTATTTGGGTACCACAGGGGTCAGTATTGGGCCCTATTCTCTTCAATATATTTAGTAATGATCTCGTAGAAGGCTTGCACAGTAAACAAAAGTCAATTTTTGCAGATGACTAAGTAATTAACACAGAAGAGAACAGTATACTGCTACAGATGGATCTGGATAGACTGGAGGCTTGGGCAGATGAGGTTGATGAAGTGGCAAATGAGGTTTAACACTGACAATTGTAAGGTTATGCACATAAGAAGGAATAATGCAAGTCACCAGTACAAACTAAATGGTAAAACACTGGGTGACACTGACATGGAAAAGGGCCTAGGAATTTTAGTGAACAGCAAACTAAATTGCAGAAACCAGTGTCAGACAGCTGCTGCCAAGGCCAATAAGATAATGGGTTGCATCAAGGAGCATAGATGCCTGTGATGAGAACATAGTCCTGCCACTTTACAAATCACTAGTCAGACCAAACATTAAGTACCGTGTACAGTTCTGGGCTCCTGTGAACAAGGCAGACATAGCAGAGCTGGAGAGGGTTCAGAGGAGGGCAACTAAAGTAATAACTGGAATGGGTGGACTACAGTACCCAGAAAGACTATCAAAATTAGGGTTATTCACTTTAGAAAAAAGACGACTGAGGGGAGATCTAATAACTATGTATAAATATATCAGGGGTCAGTACAGAGATCTCTCCCATGATCTATTTATCCCCAGTACTGTGACTGTGATGAGGGGACAGCCTCTGCGTCTGGAGGAAAGAAGGTTTGTACACAAACATAGAAGAGGATTCTTTACGGAAAGAGCAGTGAGACTATGGAACTCTCTGCCTGAGGAGGTGGTGATGGTAAATTCACTAAAAGAGTTCAAGAGGGGTCTAGATGTATTTATGGAGTGTAATAATATTGCAGGTTATAGTTACTAGACATGGGTCGTTGATCCAGGGAGTTATTCTGATTGCCTGATTGGAGTCGGAAAGGAAAAGTCGGAAAAGTGGGGAAAATTGGCTTCTACCTCACAGTGTTTTTTTTGCCTTCCTCTGGATCAACTTGCAGGATAACAGGTTGAACTGGATGGACAGATGTCTTTTTTCGGCCTTATAAACTATGTTACTATGTTACTATGATAAGCCCGGGAGAAAGAAGCCACTCAGTGAATCAGTTGCTAATCTGGATTAAGCACAAATGCTGCTTTTTCACTCTCCCTGGGCAACTGTGAAAATTGATCAGCTAAATAAAAAAAATTAAAATATTTTGTAAGCTTCACACTGTCTTCAGAAGTATTTTTTTTTCATTTGGGGTTGCTACAATCAAAACTTTACTACGTGTATGTTATTGGATTTTAAATTTATTGATATTTTTACATTACCCATAGGATTAGTTATATTATGCATGGTGTTTATTACGCTACATCAGATAAGGAGCAGTGTGTCTGTACAGTCAGCGCTGACCCAAAGCTTTGTTCCATGGGCTAATTTGATGTCTGCATACCTCTGGCCTATCACCAGGAGAGATGCGTTTCCCTGGTAATGGACTGTCACTTGAACAGGTCTTTGCAGTGGGAGTCTGGCATTTGTATAGATGGTATGGGTGGAAGTTGCTTCTTTATAATTAAACTCATACTGCACATGTGCTGTTATGTCATTCCTTTAGCAATAATAAAGGCACATAGTCGCTGTGCATTTAGCGCGTTACGCTTATAACACATGAGCACAGTTTTCTATTCTCATTGGCCCTGTAGTTCTTCATGATAGGGTCCTTTTTTGTCCCACCCTTACTGCCTTCTAACAAAGCTGAATAAAATGTAAATATGGGTATGAGGACCTGGTAGACGTTGGTAAGCAGTTCTAGTATAAAGTTTTTCACTGTTTTTAGTATATATATATATATATATATATATATATATATATATTTAAATATTTATGTCACTAATTGGGTGGCCTTCATTGAGAGTGGCCTTTATGGAAGAGTGTCAAGAAGAAAGCTATTTTTGAAAGCATGAAATAAGATGTCCCATTGACAGTTTGCCATAAAGGCATGTAGGGGACACAGCAAACATGTGGAAGTAGGTACTCTGGTCAGATGAGACCAAACTTTAACCTTTTGTCATAAATGCGAAATGCTGTGTTGCACAGCTCCCTGAACCCATTATCCCCAATGTGAAACATGGTGGTGGCAGCATCATGCTGTGGTGGTGCTTTTCTTCAGCAGGGACAGGGAAACTGGTCAGAGTTGATGGATGGAGGGCAATCCTTGAGGAAAACCTAGTAGAGGTTGCAAAAGAGTTAAGACTGGGGCAGAGGATCACCTTCCTATAGAATAACAACCCTAAACATACAGCCAGAGCTACAATGGAATGGTTTAGATCAAACCATATTCATGTGTTAGAATGTCAAACTCCACACCTAAATCCCATTGAAAATTTTCGTCAAGACTTGAAAATTGCTGTTCAGAGACTCTTTTGATCCAATCTGTCAGAGCTTGAGCTATTTTGCAAAGAAGAATGGGCTAAATTTTTTGCATTTAGATGCGCAAAGCTGGTAGAAACAAACCCCAATTGCTTGCAATTGTAATTGCAGAGAAAGGTGGTCCTACAAAGTATTGACTCAAGGGGGTTGAATACAAGTGACTGCAACACTTTCCAGGTTTTTATTTCTTAAAAAATTTCAAAACCATGTATCATTTTTAGAGATGAGCGAACATGCTCGTCCGAGCTTGGTGCTCGTTCGAGTATTATTGTATTCGCATATGATCGATACTCGGACGATCATATCGCGATACTCGAGGAAATGGCAACTTCCTCTTCCTGCATGTTAGGTGCCTTTTTTCAGCCAATCAACATGCAGGAGAGTCTTTGGTACCTCCTAGCATCACGTGGGGCTCCTAAAAGTCGATAGCAGGGATTGACTGGCCAGATCAGATGACCTGGGAATATAAGAATCTGGTCACTTGCTGCTCGCTTCATACGCGGTCTGCATGAGATTAGGGATAGGGGGAGCTGCTGTCTGTCAGGGAGAGTGTTAGGGCCTGAATTTAGATGTTGGTTAGGCAGGAATCACCCACAAAGAACCCAACAGCCCTTCTAAGGGCTACAAGCACCTTTTTTTTGGTCTCCTCCTGGCTGCTGGCTGGGACTTGTAGTGCAGCTACCGCCATCTTGGCTGAACGCTGTGCATAGCGACTGGTGGTAGAAGGGACAGCACGTGGTCCACACAGACCCAAATGAAATTGCCCAAACTCCTCTCAGTACTCATTTTTGCTGCTGCTGGTGCTGCTGCTGTACCTTGGCTTGCTAGAATCTGTAGTGCAGTCTAGGGAATACGTTTTTTTATCATTTCTATACACTACAGTCCAGTGAACAATTATGTAGTGTACTGTACAGTAGCATCAGTCTAGGGAATACGTTTTTCTCTCATTTCTATACACTACAGTCCAGTGAACAATTATGTAGTGTACTGTACAGTAGCGTCAGTCTAGGGAATACGTTTTTCTCTCA
>ONZH01016355.1:0-18583 GCA_900303285.1 Rhinella marina
TTCACTGGACTGTAGTGTATAGAAATGAGAGAAAAACGTATTCCCTAGACTGACGCTACTGTACAGTACACTACATAATTGTTCACTGGACTGTAGTGTATAGAAATGAGAGAAAAACGTATTCCCTAGACTGACGCTACTGTACAGTACACTACATAATTGTTCACTGGACTGTAGTGTATAGAAATGAGAGAAAAACGTATTCCCTAGACTGACGCTACTGTACAGTACACTACATAATTGTTCACTGGACTGTAGTGTATAGAAATGAGAGAAAAACGTATTCCCTAGACTGACGCTACTGTACAGTACACTACATAATTGTTCACTGGACTGTAGTGTATAGAAATGAGAGAAAAACGTATTCCCTAGACTGACGCTACTGTACAGTACACTACATAATTGTTCACTGGACTGTAGTGTATAGAAATGAGAGAAAAACGTATTCCCTAGACTGACGCTACTGTACAGTACACTACATAATTGTTCACTGGACTGTAGTGTATAGAAATGAGAGAAAACGTATTCCCTAGACTGACGCTACTGTACAGTACACTACATAATTGTTCACTGGACTGTAGTGTATAGAAATGACAGAAAAACGTATTCCCTAGACTGACGCTACTGTGCAGTACACAACACAATTGTTCACTGGACTGTAGTGTATAGAAATGACAGAAAAACGCATTCCCTAGACTGACGCTGCTGTACAGTACACTACATAATTGTTTACTGGACTGTAGTGTATAGAAATGATAGAAAAACGTATTCCCTAGACTGACGCTACTGTACAGTACACTACATAATTGTTCACTGGACTGTAGTGTATAGAAATGACAGAAAAACGTATTCCCTAGACTGACACTTCTGTACAGTACACTACATAATTGTTCACTTGGACTGTAGTGTAGGAAATGAGAGAAAAACGTATTCCCTAGACTGACGCTACTGTACAGTACACTACATAATTGTTCACTGGACTGTAGTGTATAGAAATGAGAGAAAAACGTATTCCCTAGACTGACGCTACTGTACAGTACACTACATAATTGTTCACTGGACTGTAGTGTATAGAAATGAAGAAAAACGTATTCCCTAGACTGAACGCTACTGTACAGTACACTACATAATTGTTCACTGACTGTAGTGTATAGAAATGACAGAAAAATGTATTCCCCTAGACTGACGCTACTGTACAGTACACTACATAATTGTTCACTGGACTGTAGTGTATAGAAATGACAGAAAAACGTATTCCCTAGACTGAAGCTACTGTACAGTACACAACATAATTGTTCACTGGACTGTGGTTTATAGAAATGAGAGAAAAACGTATTCTCTAGACTGACGCTACTGTACAGTACACTACATAAATTGTTTCACTGGACTGTGGTGTATAGAAATGAAGAAAAACGTATTCCCTAGACTGACACTACTGTACAGTACACTACATAATTGTTTCACTGGACTGTAGTGTATAGAATGACAGAAAATGTATTCCCCAGACTGACGCTACTGTACAGTACATACATTATATTGTCACTGGACTGTAGTGTATAGAAATGACAGAAAAACGTATTCCCTAGACTGACGCTACTGTACAGTACACTACATAATTGTTCACTGGACTGTAGTGTATAGAAATGAGAGAAAAACGTATTCCCTAGACTGACGCTACTGTACAGTACACTACATAATTGTTCACTGGACTGTAGTGTATAGAAATGACAGAAAAAACGTATTCCCTAGACTGACGCTACTGTACAGTACACTACATAATTGTTCACTGGACTGTAGTGTATAGAAATGAGAGAAAAACGTATTCCCTAGACTGACGCTACTGTACAGTACACTACATAATTGTTCACTGGACTGTAGTGTATAGAAATGAGAGAAAAACGTATTCCCTAGACTGACGCTACTGTACAGTACACTACATAATTGTTCACTGGACTGTAGTGTATAGAAATGAGAGAAAAAACGTATTCCCTAGACTGACGCTACTGTACAGTACACTACATAATTGTTCACTGGACTGTAGTGTATAGAAATGACAGAAAAATGTATTCCCCAGACTGACGCTACTGTACAGTACATTACATTACATAATTGTTCACTGGACTGTAGTGTATAGAAATGACAGAAAAACGTATTCCCTAGACTGACGCTACTGTACAGTACACTACATAATTGTTCACTGGACTGTAGTGTATAGAAATGAGAGAAAAACGTATTCCCTAGACTGACGCTACTGTACAGTACACTACATAATTGTTCACTGGACTGTAGTGTATAGAAATGACAGAAAAACGTATTCCCTAGACTGACGCTACTGTACAGTACACTACATAATTGTTCACTGGACTGTAGTGTATAGAAATGACAGAAAAACGTATTCCCTAGACTGACGCTACTGTACAGTACACTACATAATTGTTCACTGGACTGTAGTGTATAGAAATGAGAGAAAAACGTATTCCCTAGACTGACGCTACTGTACAGTACACTACATAATTGTTCACTGGACTGTAGTGTATAGAAATGACAGAAAAACGTATTCCCTAGACTGACGCTACTGTACAGTACACTACATAATTGTTCACTGGACTTTAGTGTATAGAAATGACAGAAAAACGTATTCCTTAGACTTCACTACAGATCTCAGCAAGCCAAGGTACAGCAGCAGCAAAAATGAGTACTTTGGGCAATTTATTTTGGGTCTGTTTGGACCATGTGCTGTCCTTTCTGCCACCAGTCACTGTTTATAGTGTGCAGCCAAGATGGCGGTAGCTGCACTACAAATCCCAGCCAACAGCCAGGAGGAGACCAAAAAAAAAAAGTGCTTGTAGCCCTTAGAAGGGCTCTTGGGTTCTTTGTGGGTTATTCCTGTCTAACCAACATCTAAATTCAGGCCCTAACACTCTCCCTGAAAGACAGCAGCTCTATCCCTAATCTCATGCAGACGGCGTATGACGCAAGCAGCCGCGGGACCAGATTCTTATATTCCCAGGTCATCTGATCTGGCCAGCCAATCCCTGCTATCGACTTAGGGACCCCACGTGATGCTAGGAGGTACAAAAGACTCTCCTGCATGTTGATTGGCTGAAAAAAGGCGCCTGACATGCAGGAAGAGGAAGTTGCCATTTCCTCAAGGATCGCGATATGCTCGTCCAAGTAGCGAGCATATGCGAATACCCTAATGCTCGAATGAGCATCAAGCTCGGACGAGCATGTTCGCTCATCTCTAGTCATAGTCCTACTGGAACACTATGTTGTGTACGAAGTAACTCATCTTGTAGGATACTCACATATAGCTTAGCATTGAGACCAACATCCTGGTCAAGTATTCTACACCTTTGGCGGTGAAACACCCCCATATCATCAGGCTTTCTCCACCAAATTTGACAGTTCCTTCAATTTCTCGATCAGTTAGTCCCCTTTTCCCTTGTTTTTTTTCCAAACATATTTGCACCCATCAGAGCTTAGTTCACCTCTTGGCTTTGGAATGAATGGACGGATTTCATTTCATATTCTTCCAACTGTCATGACACGTTTTGCAATTTTCTTGGCCGAGATACCGCTATCGACGAGCTGTATGATGTTGTCTCTCTTTTCTTGGGAAGTCTTCTTCATGGCTGCTCCTCGATTTAAGCCATTGGTCTTTCGCTTTGGAATCAACCTAATAACACGCTAAGCTATAAGAGAATGTGAGAAGAGGTTGCAATTTGTAGTATACAAGAAGAAAATGATTGTTCCATTGTGCTAAATAGTTGCTAGTCCAACTTATGTATGAGATAGCCAAGATGATGTCTATAAAATGATGGCAGTCTCACATTTGAAGCTGTAGTGGATGGCGAGATATGAAGCCTGAAAGTTTAAAACATTGATACCCATTTGCTTGTCAGTGTAAGTTCTTACTAGGTTTTCCCATCACCTGTGTTCTATTCCTGATATTACAAGAGCCTCTATAACTATGTCCTTTTGTATAACATAACTTATTGCACAATCTTTCTGGTAACGAAAAATTATTTCCTCATTAACTGGAATGGCAGTAAAAACAATAAGTCTGTCACTCTGAATCCCCCTTCCCCCCCATGCTTTAGGCATTAGATTTAATGCATACATTTTCTTTACATCTCTTCATATAAGAAATTATATATATATTTATCTATGTTGAATGTTTTCTTTTCTTTTTTCTTTCAGAATTTGCATAACAAGAGCAACCCACCATCGACACTACAATTAAACTGTTATTCGTAGCGGCAAAGTTCAAGAATATTGCATGAAAAAATTGAAGTGTGATAGACACACAAGGTCACATAGAAACTGTGAATACACTTGGTGCCTGTCGACATCTAATTATTATGGTGCAGAAGAGCTCTTAATGGGAAGCACCGGAGAGCAATGACAATTGAAGAACAATGTGGCAAACACTTTGTTTCACGTAGAAACCACAATGAAATCTACAAACACTTAACAATGGCAATTAAACGGTATACAATTGTAGGTAGCTAATCTATTGCTATCACATTGTGTGAAATCAGTGTTTTTTATGTGGTCAGCAGTTGGTGCCTTGTTAACGTAATGCTGTTGTGATTAGCAGACATCTAGCAAACCTACATTTATATTGCATTTACATGTGATCTAGTGAGGTCATCCTTTCAGTTTGTTGTACGGATACGGATTTTAGCAACAAACCTCATATTGAATGTTATCAATGTTTGTAGGAAGTTGAATGACTTTTGGATTGTACAAAATTAGCAGTGAATTCCATATTATGAAAGTAGTTCTCAACCAGGATAATGTGAAACTGTCTCTCTATTGCCCCCTATTGGGGGTGGCTGCATCTCTCTGGAGGAGAACTACTTTGCACACCTTTTCTTTTTTTATTTGGGAGCTTTGACTGGTATGTAAGACTCCCTACTCCAATTCAGTAGTCTCCACAAGGGGTATGTCCCAAACCCACAAATCTAAAAGAAGAGTGGCTAATTCATTAGCTAATAAAAAATTAAAAATAAATAAATAAATTAAAAAAATCATACTTTGGACAGCAAAATATTTGTTAGGGAAGTAACATAGAAGAATTCATATTTATTTACAGAGTGGATTTTTTTTTTTACTCAAAACTGTACTTACAGAAAATCAAGAAAGCATCTCCATTAGGGCTTATCCACATGACCATGACTGTCCCGAGAAATGTGGTCCATGTGTCGAGTGCATTTCTCGGGCCGAACACAGCTCTCCTGATCTGAATTTCCTGTATCATAGTTATTTAGGATACAGCTAGTCTCTATCCTGTGAGTAAACTGCAATAGCCCCATAATCAGATATAAACTAAGTGTATAATAATTTACTGTGATACAGTCTGTTCCATTCAGAGGAGCTGCAGTCAGCCCCATAGATGCAGCCAACACATTCCAGTATTTTGAGCATCCATAAAGCCTCTTTCAGGTGGTCAGTATTTTGTCAGTGTTTTCATCAGTATTTGATCAATAATTGTAAACTAAAAACAGGAGTGGGTCCAAAACAGAGCTAAAATGTAATGGAATTATTTGCATGTCATCTGTTTTTTGGACCCACTCCTGCTTTTGGCTTACAAATTCTGATCAATTACTGAAGCCAAAAACAAAAACAAATGCTGACTAAAAGAATGTATTAGCTACAATGAATTTAGGACAAGTTGGTGGAGTGATTTGTGTGGTTTTTACAGATGTAGCACTGTTAATAATGACTTGCTAAACCCGTTAACCAGACGTGATAACTAAGTCTACAGTGTTAATCAATACAGGGAACCCCCCTTTTGGTGGGATAACTAAAAGTGTTATCTCCCCTTAAGTCATGTTAACCAATGCTACATCTGTACCAATAACCAATGACACTCCTTCCATATGGCAATGATCCAGCTGCCATATTTGATTAACCCAGCAAGTCTAGTCCATCTGGTTTTAACTAGAGATGAGCGAATCTATTTGTCGATTTGTTGATTCATATCGAATCTTGGAAATTTTCAGCTGCAAAGCGAATCCGAATATTAGGTGTTTCGCTCCGTTAATATTCGAAAATGTACCTAAGGCTTTCTACGCATTCGCTACGTACTTGTCCGATAAATTGTACGCTAATGTTACGTATAAGTTACTCTATACACTGTTGCGTCCGAATACAAGTAATTAGCAAACTTTTGCTGTTAGTTCGTTATTCGTGTGCAAAAGCCCGGGAAGAAAGCGGTCACTTGACCTAGAGGGCAGGGCTTGCTCTGATTGGCTCAGGCTGGGTAAGCCAGTAATGCATCACTTCTGCTGCGACTGCTGAGATGAGCAGAAGCACTGTGTGTGAAGTTCTGAGACACTGAGACCTGTGTTGTTGAAATTGGGGTATAATTGTTCACGGAATCCATATTCCACATCAGGGATACTGCAGGGAAAGTGCAGGGCCAGTTCAGGGTTAGTAATTAATCAGGCAGGGAGAGAGAGATAGGGAGAGAGACAGGGACAAAGACAAAGACCAGCTGCAGGGACACAGAGTGAAGTGAAAAATGTCTGGAATGGATAAGCAAAAGAGGTCCAGTTCCAGCCAGACCTCGAGGTCTAAAAAAAGGTAGAAGGTGGCACAGGGCAGCAGTGCCAAAGGACCTGTAAGCGAAGCTTCTACTTCTATAATTCGTAATAGTTGGCCATTGTTTCACCACGCTAACCCAACACGATGCAAAATTGTAGTGGAGGAGAAAGTGGATGAGGTAGTGGAGTGGATGGCACGCTCATCTCAGTCTCAGCCTCAGTCGGATAATCTGCTGTCATCTGCTGATACAGTATCCATATGTAGCCAGGGGTCAGACTCGTCCTGTTCCACCATTCCGCTCCAGCAAAGCCCGTCATTTTGTTCCACATCTCGGACTTCAGTGCTCCCTCCTAGTGGTGTCCCTTCTGCATTTTATAAAAAAAAAAGGCCACCAAACCCCACCTCATAATCCGGCAGTTATAGAGGACACCTGAGGATTTCTTAGAGGGCAGTCAGAGTTTGGACTGCCCGGAATTGGAGGATGGTGGGGAACAGCCTAATTTGCAGTCGGAAAAAAAGTGGTGGGGAGGAGTCTGATGAAGATATTTAATGTGTTAGACCGGAGGACCTGGGAGGCGGATCTGGCTGGTGAGGAGGGTTTGATCTCCGGGGAGGAGGGTGATAGTAGTGGCAGCAAGAGAGGGCAGAAGCGAGTTAGGCCCAGGGCCAGTCCTTCCTTGGGAACTAGCGAGACCACAAGTGGGGCCGGCACCAGGGTGTAAGCACGCAAGGGCTACAAGCTTGGCCAGCTGTGGAGGGCGCACGTCATGTGTGTGTAAGTATTTCACCACTCTGCCGGGGGACAGCAGTATGGCCATGTGTAATTTGTGTAAACAGAAATTTAGCCGTGGGAAAGCCACAAATGTTGGGGCCACTGCGCTGTGGAACCATCTGAAGCTGCATCATGCCAGCAATTTAGAGCAGCCCATTAATACTGAAGAGCTAGTTACTGTTCCCGGGGTCACTTCTGTTAGGCAGGCCGCATCTAGGGCCGTAGCTCAGCCCGCATCCAGGGGTGTAACTAGTACATACACCTTATCGCCCACTGTGTGCATGTCGTCACCTCCTCTTATTTGGCAGTCGTCCATTGCCAAATGCGTGGCCAGGAAGCAGTTTTACGCCACAAGTAATCCGACAGTACGCAAACTGAATGGTCACCTGACAAAGTTGCTGGCTGTGCAGTCTCTGCCGTACCAGCTGGTTGACTGCTCAGCTTTTAGGGAGCTAATGGCTTGCGCTCAGCCACGCTGGCAGGTCCCTAGCCGGCATTTCTTCTACAAAAAAAGCTATCCCCGCCCTTTACTCCCACGTGGCTGACAATATAGGACGCTCCCTGCAGCTGTCTCTCTTCAGCATCGTCTGCGTCACGGTGGACACCTGGAGCAGTGCTTACGCCTAGGGGTGATACATGTTCTTTACTGTCCATTGATTGAATGTATTTAGTGGCAACGAGTCAGGAACCCCCCAGCAACTGGGTCAATTGCTGTTGGCACATCCATGCGCTTTCCAGCCAGGATTGCAGCAGACCACCCAACAACTATCTGCTTCCACCTCCACAGGTCGTCCGCCTGCTGGAGCGTCAGAGTAGAGAGTTAACCCCCATCCTTCATATCATATGTGCCAGGTGCAACGCTGCTATGCAGTGTTAGACTTAGTTTGTCTTGGCAGTAGCAGACACACAGGCCAGCGCTTGCTGCATTACATGCACTGGCTGTCTCCATGCCATTTGGAAGTGGGCAAGGTAGTGAGTGACAATGGGACAAATATAGTGGCAGCGCTGAACATGGGTCAATTCACGCATGCTCCCTGTATGGCACATGTCCTAAATCTAGTGGTGCAGAGATTTCTCAAAACATTCACTGGCCTGAGCACAGTGCTGGCAAAGTAGCGGAAGCTTTGCACTCATTTGAGCCATTCATATGTACTGTATCTCGCCACGCTCTGCTGGAACTGCAGCGACAAAACGGTCTTCTGCCACACCACTTAATAGGTGACATGCTGACCTGGTGGAATTCCACTCTTCATATGTTGCAGCGGCTCCTTGAGCAGCGTGGAGCAGTGGACGATTTTGTCCAGCAGCAGCCAGAATCTTCCACCAGAGGGAGCAGGTGCAGCTTTGATTTCCTGCAGTGGAGGCTGGTCTGAGATGCCTGCACTGTTCTAACGCCCTTTGAAGAAGCCAAAAAATTGGTCAACTGGGACAGCTGCGGTGTGAACGACATAATTTCACTAATATTTGTGCTGGAAAAGACACTCCTGGCCATTTGTCTGCACGCCATGCTGTCACTGTAGGGGAGCTCCAATGCCAAAGTTCCCTTGTGGAGCAGGAGGAGGATGAGGAGTTTCAGTAAGAGGAGGGGGGGGGGAGGAGGATTTTAATGAGGATGACGATGTTGACAAGGAGGAGGAGACACAGCTGGAGGGTCTGGAGGCTGATGATGATGAGACTTTCAGGGACTCTGAAGTGTCCCTGAAAGTGGCTGAGATGGAAAGAACTGGCTCCTCGGGCATGTTGGGCAGAATGGTGAGCTGTATGCTCACATGCTTACGGAGTGACAGGCATATCCTAAAAATAAGGCAGACGAATACTGGCTGGCGATGCTTCTGGACCCACGGTATCAATCCAACATGGGGGAGGAGAAATTAGCATAATTGCAGGAGAAGCTATGTAGTAACCTGGCCACAGGTTTCAGCCAGCCCCAGCCTGCTACCAGCTTGTCTGAGAAGGAGGTCCGGCTGAGTCATCCACCTCCTGCCACAAGCAGCAGCAGCAGCAGCAGCCAGTTAAGCCTAATTAGTATGATGCAGCAATTTTTCTCTGCCTCCCAACAGCTGCAGCCAAGTGAGCAGGCCCAGATCACTTGCCTCAATGAGCAGGTTCAGACGTAACTGCAGTCTGGCTCGCAAAGCCTCTTCTCAGACCCCCTGGACTTCTGGGTAGGCAGATTACAACTGTGGCGGGAGCTGTCCCACTATGCACTAGGGCTTCTTTCCTGCCCAGCCTCAAGTGTCATGTAAGAGAGGGTTTTTAGAGCCACGGGGGGGGGGGGGGAGGGTGACAAACAAAAGGACAATGGAGAATCTACTCCGGTCTCCCTGCTCCCACCTGACTCGCCAACCATGACAGATGGCATAGAACCTGAAGAGCAGCGTGCAGTGGATTATAAACAACTAGCTACTGAAGTGGCGACAAGAAACTTGCCGGATCTACAGGAGTTAAAATCTACCTCCATTGCTCACTTGTTTGCGCCATTGCAAGCAGAGGTGACGCAGCATGCAAACCGCCTGGAATAACTAGAAACAACATCTGCCCAGGTAGAGACGGAGCTCAACACTGCTCAACACAAACAAGCTGAATCTGAAATAAAAAAGTTATGGGACAAGGTAGATGACTTAGAGAACAGGTCCAGACAAAGTAACCTCCATATAGTGGGTATACCTGAGATAGTCCCTTTCCTTGAGTTGATGGACATATGCGAGCTAGAGCTACCAGAAGCGCTGGGTCTCACAGGACCTTTTAAAGTTGAAAGAGCTCATCGTATTTGACCTGATTTGAGGGAAAGGAGATCAGCTCCAACACACAAAAATCTGCCAACCCAATTGCAACAGCGCCCCCACCAAGTTATTGCCAAGTATTTGGATTTTTCTGAAAAAGCAGCTATCCTAAGGGCCTTCAAAAATCGTAAAGATCCTGTTCTGCTGCGGGGCTAAAAAATACTGGTCTTTAATTACTTTTCTGCAGAAGTTCTTAAAGAGGACCTTTCATGGGTCCACACACTGCTAAATAAGTAGCAGGTTTTGGAGGGCATGGGCCAGGGAGTTGGGGGTACTTACTATTTCTTCAGGGCGCAGCTCTGGTATCCTTCCTGGCTGTGACGCTCTCCGTTGCGATTGGACAGCGCTACAGCCAGGGAGAAGGAGACGCCCATTGAGAATCCCTGGCGTCTCCTCCTCCTTGTTCCGATGCTATGAATTTGCATAGCGCGCGCTGGATCTTCACAGGGGCGCATCGGGCCAACGGAGCTGCGCCCTGAAGAAATAGTAAGTACCCCCAACTCCCTGGCCCATGCCCTCCAAAACCTGCTACTTATTTAGCAGTGTGTGGACCCATGAAAGGTCCTCTTTAAACCGCGGAAGGCATTTGCTCCATTATGCACTGACCTATTTAACAAGAAGATCAGATTTGCCTTACTTTATCCAGCCACTCTTAAAGTGTTTGGCCCTAACGGCACATTGGCTTTTTATACTTCGCTTGAGGAGGCGGCAGAGAACATGCACGGAGAAGCCAGTCTAACCAACAGTACCGAGATGGCGCGGCAACGAGATTGGACAACAGACCAACCGGACCAACGTCCGAGCAGACCTCAGGAAACTCCAAAGGAACAGAGCTTTAAAGAACATTCTATGAGGATATAAACTGTACACAAGTTCCAAAACCGGACTCTTCTACTGCAGGAGCACTGTCTATAACGATAAGTCTATGATGTTTTATATATGCAGCATTTCTACTTTAGCTACTGTATTGAGTTAGCATAGTGGGGTCTATGTTATTTGACTGCCCCAATTTGGATTTAGAAACTGTTCTTGCCTGATTCTATATGTTAGTTTTGTAAACACATAGTTATATTTTACTAAAATGTATGGTAATCTATATAACACATTGCAGGAGGAAGTAGAAGTAGAGAATTAATCACACATCCAAACTACTTCGCAGTCTTGACATGGTGGAAAAAAGCGAAGTCATTAGACATTCATTCCTAGAGGTATTAGCACTACTCATATTCCTCTGGGATGTCTTAGTTGACAATCTAGCAGTTCTATTGTTGAGGTTTTTGAGTTCTTCTGTTTTGAGGGATTTAGTTTTGAGAAGAGTTTTTTTTTCTCAGATGGGTCACTACGGTACATAACTCCTATTATTCCATACCAAATAATGAAAATAGTATCTTGGAATGTGAAGGGACTTACTGTAGATCCCCTAATAAACGTTTAATGGTGCTACCCCATTTGAAAAGGCTAAAGGTAGATATAGCCTTACTTCAAGAGACATAGTGCTGATGAACATGGCAGAGTGAGTACATCACTTAGTGCTTAGTTCTTCCACAGCTGACATCAGTATTTATAATGTCTATGGTCCTAATGACAAGAGCCAAGTAATCTCTCGAGACTTAACTAATAGGGTGTTAGGTGATCCTATAGCGCATAAGATAATTGCGGGGAATATGAATACGGTGGTGAACATAGGTGAAGATAGGAAGCATTCAGCACACACAATGCGGAAAGAACACACCTTACAACAGTTAATGTCAGATACCCACTTGATAGACATCTGGAGATCACTACACCCTGAAGGTAGGGAATATACATTTCATTCACACTCGCACTCTTCTTGGTCACGGATTGACTATGCTTTCCTTTCCCCCGTTTTAGCACACCGTTGTACACACGCCACGATTGAAGATATGGTGATATCTGACCATTCGCCACTTTTAATTAATCTGAAAGATCGTGTCCCTAGAGGCCAGGACTATATTTGGCGCTTTCCCTCACAATTGGATGACAAATCCAATTCTGTTAGTTCTGTTATAAGTTGAAGGGGTGGTGGAGTGCATATTTGGAGGATAACAAATCAACATCGGACCCTCAACTTTTGTGGGAGGCAGGGAAAGTGGTGATAAGGGGAAAATTGATGGCTGACATAACTTATAGGAAAAAATGTATATCCACACAATTAGAGACTCATAGTCAAAAGTTGAGACAAGCGTACATGTCTTTTCAAAACAACCCGACACCACCCAACAAATGTAAATGGCAGGAGACTAAAGAACAGTAAGTCTTGGTTGCAAAAAAAAAGATCTATATCGGTCCCAAAATGAAGCTTGTCTTTATAGGTTTGGCAACAAAGCTGGCAAATTACTGGCCAGATTTGTACGCGGCCCATTACATTCCAAACCCATCTTATCTTTAGTCATCTGACGGTACAATACATCATGACCCTAAACAAATAAATAATACCCTACTTGACTATTATAAGAAGTTATACTCAGACACTAGGGAACCCAATGTAAGAGGCAAATAACTGGTTAAAATGTATACCATTACCTGCATTGACTGCAGAAATGCAACAAACACTTAATGCCCCAGTTACTGCAGAGGAGATCCATTCGGCTATTTGGCATCTGAAATTGGGTAAGGCCCCGGGGCCAGTTGGCTACACGGGAGAGTTTTACAAGATATTAAATGACCAGATCTCCCCGTTGCTATAGACTGTGTATGAAAACTATCTGACAGGCGACACTACAGTCATGGCCAAAAGTTTTGAGAATGCCACAAATATTATATTTTCACATGATCTGCTGCCCTCTGGTTTTTATGTGTGTTTGTCAGAAGTTTTTATCACATACAGAAATATAATTGCAATCATATTATGAGTAACAAAAGCTTATATTGACAGTTAGAATGAGTTAATGCAGCAAGTCAATATTTGCAGTGTTGACCCTTCTTCTTCAGGACCTCTGCAATTCTCCCTGGCATGCTCTCAATCAACTTCTGGACCAAATCCTGACTGATAGCAGTCCATTCTTGCACAATCAATGCTTGCATTTTGTCAGAATTTGTAGGTTTTTGTTTGTCCACCTGTCTCTTGATGATTGACCACAAGTTCTCAATGGGATTAAGATCTGGGGAGTTTCCAGTCCATGGACCCAAAATCTCTATGTTTTGTTCCCTGAGCCATTTAGTTATCACCTTTGCTTTATGGCAAGGTGCTCCATCATGCTGGAAAAGGCATTGTTGATCGCCAAACTGCTCTTGGACGGTTGGGAGAAGTTGCTCTTGGAGGACATTCTGGTACCATTTTTTATTCATGGCTGTGTTTTTAGGCAAGACTGTGAGAGAGCCGATTCCCTTGGCTGAGAAGCAACCCCACACATGAATGGTTTCAGGATGCTTTACAGTTGGCATGAGACAAGACTGGTGGTAGCGCTCACCTCGTCTTCTCCGAATAAGATGTTTTCCAGATGTCCCAAACAATCGAAAAGGGGATTCAACAGAGAAAATGACTTTACCCCAGTCCTCAGCAGTCCACTCCCTGTACCTTTTGCAGAATATTAGTCTGTCCCTGATGTTTTTTCTGGAGAGAAGTGGCTTCTTTGCTGCCCTCCTTGAGACCAGGCCTTGCTCCAAGAGTCTCCGCCTTACAGTGCGTGCAGATGCACTCACACCTGCCTGCTGCCATTCCTGGGCAAGCTCTGCACTGCTGGTAGCCCGATCCCGCAGCTGAAACACTTTTAAGAGATGGTCCTGGCGCTTGCTAGTCTTTGTTGGGCGCCCTGGAGCCTTTTTGGCAACAATGGAACCTCTCTCCTTGAAGTTCTTGATGATGCAATAGATTGTTGACTGAGGTGCAATCTTTCTAGCTGCGATACTCTTCCCTGTTAGGCCATTTTTGTGCAGTGCAATGATGACTGCACGTGTTTCTTTAGAGATAAGCATGGTTAACAGAAGAGAAACAATTATGCCAAGCACCAGCCTCATTTTAAAGTGTCCAGTGGTGTCATTCTTACTTAATCATGACAGATTGATCTCCAGCCCTGTCCTCATCAACACCCACACCTGTGTTAATGGAGCAATCACTGAAACAATGTTAGCTGGTCCTTTTAAGGCAGGGCTGCAATGATGTTGAAATGTGTTTTGGGGGATAAAGTTCATTTTCTAGGCAAATATTGACTTTGCAAGTAATTGCTGTTAAGCTGATCACTCTTTATAACATTCTGGAGTATATGCAAATTGCCATTATAAAAACTGAAGCAGTAGACTTTGTAAAAATTAATATTTGTATAATTCTCAAAACTTTTGGCCATGACTGTATATCGCAACACTCCAACACAGCCTATATAAAAGGATTGCACAAACTGGGCAAAGATCCCACATTGCCAACGTCTTATAGACCAATCTCATTGATTAATTTTGATATAAAACTGATATCCAAAATTCTGGCGGACAGATTGGCTACTATACTCCCACACCTCATTTCCAAACAGCAAGTAGGCTTTGTACAGGGTAGAGCAGTGGTATATAATATACGCAAGGTCATGACTGTATTGGACCACATTTTAACTAACCCGAAAATGTATAAACACCCCGCCATATTGAGCATAGATGTGGAAAAGGCATTTGATAATGTCAAGTGGAGCTGGCTACATGTAGTGTTAGATAAGATGAACTTTCATGGGGTCTTCCGTAATTATATTAACATTCTTTACAATAATCCTTTTGCTAGAATTTACACTCCAGGTTTTTTATCTGAATCTTTTTCTTTACAGAAGGGAACAAGGCAAGGGTGTCCATTATCCCCTTTGCTGTTTAATTTAGCACTAGAACCCCTATCTAAAGCTATTACGCAAAATCAAAGCTTGAAAGGCATACAGATAGGTAAGGAAGAAGTCAAGCATGCTTTATTTGCTGATGACATACTTTTTTTTCCTAGCAAATCCCTGCAATGACATTGAGCGTGTCTTTACATTACTTTCCCATTATGGCAGTTATTTGGGTTTTAAAGTAAACCAAATTAAATGTGAATTACTAGATTTATCCCCCAAATATTCTCAAACATTTAAAAGAAAAGATACTAATGTGGCACACTTATATAAACCATCCATAAAAATATTTGGGCATCCTGATAGGGAAAACCCCAGAGTCTCTTTACTCTCTGAACTATACACCATTAATCAAATCAATAATCACAGATCTAAAAAAATGGCAGCAACTTCCTTTGTCATTGTTAGGCAGATATCATCTTTTGAAGATGATGAGTTTTCCAAGACTTTTATACCCCTTACAGACTATACCTGTACTGCTAAAACATAAGGACATAAAAATATTAGAGCAAGCATTTAGTTCTTTCATATGGAACTCTAAACGCAGTAGAATCTCGTTATATAAACTAAAACTGCCCAAGGAGAGAGGAGGATTAGTTTTACCCGACATAAGATCATACAATTTAGCTAGTCTGCTACGTCATTGTATAGATTGGATCAGGGAATCAAATAACTACTCTAATTATGATTTGGAAGCGGCATTAGCCTTTCCGTGGACATTAACCAGTATCCTACACACTTCATATTCAACACTGCCACCACTAATAAAGAAAAGTCTGTTACTATGAAACACTATCATAACATGGAAGGTAGTACGGAAGGGATATGGATTATCCTATCAAGTTTCCAAATTTCTAAACCCATCTCACCTGGTGGTGGCGGAGGGAACTACACAGGCCAAACTAATTCCACAGCAGGGAAATATAACAAGATTCACTGTATCTGATTTTTGGAATGCCGAGGAAAACCGTTATTATTCCTTTAATGACTTCAGGGACAAGCACAATCCAACCACTACATCATTCTAAGCTTTCCATCAAATAGTAAGCTCCTTACGGTCAAAACTACATGATCTTTCTAAAGAATCAGGAACGAATTTGACACATTACTAGCGTCTCAGAGTGGGAAGTTAAGTATTGCGACATTATATACATACATTAGGGACAGAATTATGAAATCTTCTGACTCTCAAATCCTTAAGGGTTGAGCAAAGGACTCTCCCAGTGAAACTATAAACAACATAATCCTTACAGGTTGGACACATGTTAAAAAAAGAACATAAGCGAAGTATGGAGGGAGATACAATTTAAAATAATACACCGGGCAATATATGGTTTTCGGAAAAGTCCAAATTGGAATGAGGAAAGGAGATTGATAGCATGTCCCAAATGTAAAGCCACAGACACAAATGTGTTCCATGGATTGTGGACATGTCCTGAGTCAAGGAAATTCTGGGCTTAATTGCACACGTTTATTAAAAACAAAATGAATATCTCGTTCCGTGAAACTCCAGAGATGATTCTCTTTCAGGCCACAGGCAATCAAGAGGACAATGTAAACGAGATATTACATGTCTTTCTTCTAGCAGCCAAAAGGTGTCTACTATATAAATGGCTTGATGAGGAATGTCCACACATATCAGAAGTGGTTGCTCAGGTTAAAAAAATGTATGCTCTTAGAAAAATATGAGACTGACAGAAAACAGGAATCTTTAGCAAATAAATTTTTCAAAAAACGGAGAACCTTTATTTGCTCTTTTTTAACACCACTAGATATACACAATATAGTATATCCCTTCAGAGATTCCACATGGTATTTGACTGAGGATATCGCAGGCACTTTAGGTGCACTCCAAATCTCATCTCCCGTCCAGACTATCTAGACGACACTACCTCACGTCTTTGATCTAGGAAAGCATGGGTATATTTAAACAACAGAAACATAATTCTCACAATGGCGTTAGCAGTACATACCAATGTCATTACAATATTAATAAACACCATCTGGGGAAATGGGTAGGGAGGGTTTTTTTTGTTTTCAACATTTTTTTAATATTGTTTCCGTGATATGTCTTTGATGTACTTGGACTATGTCTTGATGATAGTTTATAATTGTACCAAATATGTACCTGGATGCTATGTTTGTCATCATTGATTTTTTTTTGTATAAAAAAAGAGAAAACCCAATAAACATTTTGTTAAAAAAAAACAAAAACAAAACACCTTTATAAAAATGAATAAAGGCTGGATTACCTCCGAATTTCATGCTCCTCTTGCTGAGGCTGGTGATTAGATCAAGCCTTGCAGGGTAAAATAGTCTGAGTGTCTTCCCACTGTTTCTGTCAGCTGGCCCATAACGTTACTGCCAAACGTCTTGTGTCATGTCATGGGCTGTGCGAACCCGAAGCCTCTAAACCAAAACCCTTTTAAAAACCAAACACTGTTGTCTACCTCCGCCTCCGTTTTCTACGCTTAGCAGGAGAGTATTTCTTGTTACCGTTACTAATAGTTCTTTTTAGCATTCTTAAATTTGTTTTGGAGCCTCAGCCTTTACTCCCCCCCCCAAAAAAAAAAATAATAATAATAAAAAATTATATATATATATATATATATATATATATATATATATAAAAAGAAATTAAATTTAAAAATAAAATTTTTACACTGTTGTTACCTCCGACTCCCTTTACACGTTACATTAGCGGAGATTGTTATACTCCACCGCACTTTGTTGTATTTACCAATCACTCTCTGCTAATATACCCCGCCCCCTACTACTACTGGCCGTGGCACCCATGAAAAGCTCATATATAATTTTCACTGCCAATGTTACAAGGCAGAATGTACAGGCTTGTTGTCCAAACAAGCCAAGCAGGGGCGTAACTATAGGGGGTGCAGAGGTAGCAGTCGCTACCGGGCCCAGGAGCCTGAGGGGGCCCAAAGACCCTTGGGCCACATAAGAAGACACACAGAGCACTAAGGGGAGGGGGGCCCCAAGCTGAACTCTTGCACCAGGGCCCATGAGCCTTTAGCTACGCTCCGGAAGCCAAGCCTTTTTCTTTTACTGTAAATTGTAATCAGTGAACTGGAGAGAGCGTAATTTATTAATTCTTCGGCCAGCAGACACCGCTGTGTTCAATAGTACTGGAAAATGGCAGTGGGACAATTTTTTCAGCCTTTGGCCTAAACTTTCATCTCTGTCTTCTTCACACTATGTCAGGAAGGTGTTTAAGGGTTAACAAAACACTCAAAACACAGGTTTAACAAGAATATTTTAGTAATAAATAATAACTAGAGATGAGAGAGTAGTGTTCGATCGAGCCGGTATTCGATCGAATACTACGCTATTCGGCATACTTGATTTCGATCGAGTATAACGGCGATGGCGCACTTAGAATTAGTTTCCCCTCCCACCTTCCCTGGCGCTCTTTTTCCACCAATCACCATGCAGGGGGGGTATGACAGGCCCGCGGAGCACGCTGGCAGCGCGAAAACGGCGTCTACATGGATTGGCTGGAAAAACCACGTGACCTTGAATATTAAAAACTCAGGTCTTCCTGCTCGTTCGCATATGCTGCGTGAACTTAGTCAGGGACAGAGGCTGGAGAAGGGAGAGATAGGTTTAGCTGTTGGACAGGCAGGAGCGTGATTAAA
>ONZH01016356.1:0-35113 GCA_900303285.1 Rhinella marina
GTGTGCCTTTTATCACCTAAGCTCAGCAGTTTGAGCACCGCCTGCTGGTGCTTACCCACGGCACTGCTGCTGCGCCTAGAGCTACCGACTGAAGGTGCCGTGCCCACGGATGGTAATTCGGTGGAGGAGGAGGGGTCGGAGGAGGAGGCATAGTACGTCTGAGAGACCGTGACCGAGGTAGGCCCCGCAATCCTCGGTGTGGGCAGTACATGAGCGGCCCCAGGGTCATTCTCGGTCCCAGCCTCCACCAAGTTAACCCAATGTGCCGTCAGTGAGATATAGTGTCCCTGCCCGGCAGCACTTGTCCACGTGTCCGTGGTTAGGTGGACCTTCTCAGAAACAGCGTTGGTCAGGGCACGGATGATGTTCTGTGACACGTGCTGGTGTAGGGCTGGGACGGCACATCGGGAAAAATAGTGGCGGCTGGGGACGGAATACCGAGGGGCAGCCACCGCCATGAGATTTCGAAAGGCCTCGGTCTCTACCAGCCTATAGGGCAGCATCTCCAGGCTAAGCAATTTGGAGATGTGGACGTTGAGGGCTTGGGCATGTGGGTGGGTGGAACTGTATTTCCTCTTGCGCTCCAGCGTCTGCTGTAAAGACAGCTGAACGCTGCGCTGGGACACATTGGTGGACGCTGTGGAGGCGAAGGTGTGGTTTTCCGGCGGGAGGCGCTCGTGCCGGGGTCCTGTGCAGGGGGTTGACTAGCAGAGGCAGCGAGTGATGCGGGGGTGCGGGGGGTTGACTAGCAGAGGCAGCGAGTGACACAGGGGAAGGAGCAGTGGTGTGACCCGCAGGAGGTGGTGAACGGCCTTGGTTCCATTGAGTGGGGTGTTTAGCACTCATATGCCTGCGCATGCTGGTGGTGGTTAGGCTAGAAGTGGTGGCACCCCTGCTGATCCTGGTGTGGCACAGGTTGCACACCACAGTCCGTCGGTCATCCTCACTTTCTTTAAAGAACCTCCAGACTTGCGAACATCTAGGCCTCGCCACGGGAGCTTCACTACGTGAAACAGTTGCTGATGATGCACCAGCTCTGGCCCTGCTTCTCCCTCTGGCCACACCACTGCCTCTTACAACCTGTTCTGGTGCAGCACTCGCCTCCGCCTCAAAAGCACTGTCTTCACTCGGCATATCAACCCAGCTTGGGTCAGTCACCTCGTCATCCTCCAATTCCTCAGTCTGCTCCCTCCGCGGAATTCCTCCTCTAACAACAACTTCACCACTGTCTGACAACCATGTCTCCTCATCGTCCGACACCTCTTTACAAACTTCTTCCACTAACTCAACATTGTCATCATCATCATCATCACCCACAGACTGCGACAGTTGGAAAACTTGGGCATCGGGAACGAGGTCAGCAGCAACCTGAGAAGTGGTTTGTGACTCTGGGAAGGGTCCAGAAAACTGTTCCTGAGAGTATGCCAGATCACATTCCAAATTTTCCTGGGAGGGGGCAGACTGGGGGGAAGGAGGTTGAGGTGGAGGAGCCATAGGAGTGCTCCCTTGGGTAACGTGGGTGGACTGCGTGGAAGACTGACTGGTGAACAAATTACTTGAAGCATTGTCCGCAATCCACGAGATTAGTTGTTCGCACTGTTGTGGTTTCAACAGTCCTCTACCACGTGTCCCTGTAAGTTGAGACATGAAGCTAGGGAGTGTAGCTCTGCGGCGTTCCCCTGCTCCCTCATCAGCGGGTACTGTCTAACCCTGCCCAGGACCACGGCCTCTGCCCCCTGCAGTAATTGAATGCCCACGCCCACGCCCTCGCCCTCGACCCTAGCCCTGGGGTTCAACATTTTTTGTATATAGGTGTATGATAAAAAAAATAATTAAGTCCGGTAGAATTAAGTGACGTACAGAAAGTGTCACTTGGACAGATTATACGGATTGGAGCGAGTGTGCTGAACTGTGACACACAGAAAGGTTACACGCAGCTGAGTAAAATGGATTTGTATCACTGAGCTAAAACAACTGAAAAATTTTTTTTTTTTTTATATTTTGTTTTTTTGGGTACGTGACGTGCAGGAACTATGGTAGAACTGACTGACACCCTGTTAACGGTGGCTATTTAGTCTGCGACCCAGACAAATGTCGCACAGAGAGTTTTCTGGATCAAGCGGTAGATGATATTGGTAGCAAATGACTTGGTTGTATTGTGTGACATACAGAAAGTGTCACCTGGACAGTATATACGGATGGGAGCGAATGTGCTGAACTGTGACACACAGAAAGGTTACACAAAGCTGAGTAAAATGGATTTGTATCACTGAGCTAAAACAACTGAAAAAATAATTTTTTTTTTTAATATTTGTTTTTTTATATTTTTTTTACAATTTTGTTTTTTTGGGAACGTAACGTGCAGGAACTATGGTAGGACTGACTGACACCCTGTTAACGGTGGCTATTTAGTCTGCGACCCAGACAAATGTCGCACAGAGAGTTTTCTGGATCAAGCGGTAGATGATATTGGTAGCAAATGACTTGTTTGTATTGTGTGACGTACAGAAAGTGTCACCTGGACAGTATATACGGATGGGAGCGAATGTGCTGAACTGTGACACACAGAAAGGTTACACAAAGCTGAGTAAAATGGATTTGTATCACTGAGCTAAAACAACTGAAAAAATATTATTTTTTTTTATAATTGTTTTTTTATATTTTTTTTACAATTTTGTTTTTTTGGGAACGTAACGTGCAGGAACTATGGTAGGACTGACTGACACCCTGTTAACGGTGACTATTTAGTCTGCGACCCAGACAAATGTCGCACAGAGAGTTTTCTGGATCAAGCTGTAGATGATATTGGTAGCAAATGAGTTGGTTGTATTATGTGACGTACAGAAAGTGTCACCTGGACAGTATATATGGATTGGAGTGAGTCAGTGCTGAACTGTGACACACAGAATGGTTCCACAGTGCTGTGTGCAATGGATTTGTATCACTGAGATAGAACAATAAAAAAAAACAGGGTTAGATATGGCGATAGCTGCACTACTAGTGCCAGCCAGCCAAGTGACAAAAAAAAAAAAAATGTCTTCTAGCCCTTAGAAGGGCTGTTGAGTTCTTTGTGGGTGATCCCTGCCTAACAGACAACTAAATGCAGGCCCTAACACTGTCCCTGAAAGGCAGCAGCTCTATCCCTAACGACATCCAGACGGCATCTGAGCCGAGCACCTCGGCCAGTCGGTAGTATATTCCAGGGTCACCTGATCAGGCCAGCCAACCCCTGCTATCGACATGTAAGGGCCCCACGTGATGCTGGGTGGTACGCAGAGTCTCCTGGCTTGTGATTGGCTGTGTTTTTAGGCGCCAAAAATGCACGATGCGGAAGTTGCCATTTCCTCGAGCATGGCGAGATACTCGTCCGAGCAGCGAGCACTTACGAGTACCCTAATACTTGAACGAGCACCAAGCTCGGACGAGTATGCTCGCTCATCTCTAGTGCCAACATAAAGTTACATACAGTACATACCATACAGTGTGGTGAATGTTATTTAATAATTATTTTATGAGGTATCTCATGTTCCAAATTTTCCATAAACTTGATTTTTTTTTTTTAAATACAAGTAAGATGTCTTAACTAAGCCTAAATTATTTTTACAAAATTACATAGTTACATACGGTTGGAAAAAGACATAATGGGCCATTTATCATTTAAAGTTTTTATGTCAGTGCTAAGTCTGGCTTTGCTTTGTGTGCCTGGACCAAATTTTTGACCTGGTGCACTTTAATATTTGTGGTGTATAATGTGGTTTACACAGTTAGGTGTTGAACATTTTTTGTGACTTTTGCAAAAATCACACATGGTAAAGCTACTTTCACATCTGCGCTTTACTTTCCGGTATCGCCATCTGTCACAGGATCTCAAAATTGGAGGAAAATGCTTCAGTTTTTTTCCCATTCATTGTCAAGGGATAAAACTGTACTGAACAGAACGGAGTGCTCCAGAATGCATTCCGTTCTGTTTTTTTGCATTGCAGCGTTTTTGTGTGCGTTATGGGATACTTATCAAGACGGATCCGGCATGAAACAAAATGCAAGTCAATGGAGCCGGATCACTTTTCTTGGACACAAAAGATAACAGATCTGACTCCCATTGACTTATAATGGTTTTAGAGTCGGATCCGTCTTGGTCATTTTAGAGATAATACAACCAGATCCATTCAGAACGGATGCAGCCGGTTGTAATATCATAATGGAAGAGTTTTTAATGATCCCTGCTGGATCCAGCAAAAAAGCTGATAGGAAAGTAGCCTAAATAAGCCATAATCAAGGTCTAATTTCACTTTTAGCTGTTAAACATATGCCACTGTGAAAAGTGGTGAGGATAACAAAATGTCGCAAAAATGTTGCCATGAAAATATCCCATGTTGCCATGACTTGTCACTTTTTTACACCACTAACATATCCGAATTCATAAATGACCCCCATATAGTATGGCCATCATGTTTAGCCAAGGGGTGGGAGGGGATATAAATTCAGGGGAGAGCTAGGATTCTACCCATTTTCATGAGCATTAATGTTAATTCTAAGAATTCATCTAAGCCTTTTTCAGAAATATCCACTAATTCTGCCTCCTGGCCTCCCTACACTCTGGCCAGTCTCTGGTGCAAACCCTGACCGCATAGATTTCTTGGCAGACAGACTAAAACAGCAGCCTGAATCTGCACCTCACACTCTTTCTTGCCCAGCCTCCAGTGTAATCTTGGAGCTGGTTTTCAGAACCACAGGGGGAGTGTTGACACCCAAACAGACCAAGTTGTTCTGTACCAGTTTCCAAAACATAACTTTTGTCAAAATGAAACGAGCCTGGATTTGGTAGGATTTTTACACTCCTCTGGCTGAGTCTAAGGAATAGATCCGGCTTTCCTGGTGGTGCCCCATCTTGACACTGTTACTGGCTGTCTGCCTGCTCACCACCATCATGCCACCATAGCCATCATGCCACTGCTGTGGCCTGCCAACCATCATCTTCTATAAGGCTGCTGCTGCCACTATCGTGCTACTGCCACCTTCATGCTACTACTGCTGCCTGCCTACCAACATCTTTCATAAAGCTCCTGCCTCCATTGTGCTGCTGTCTGCCTGTCAACATGTACCATGTACTGCTTCCACAACCTACTCCTGCTGCTCCTTGCAGGTTGTCCCCTATGGCCACCACTATTAACGCAAAGCATCTGTGTTTACCCATAACTATGTATATCAGTGTCACCCTGACATGATTTACTATTCTCATTGCATTCAAGAGCTTGGGGAGGAGGAAAGGAAAAATAAGAAAATCCTAAAAAATAAACAAAAATATATACATTTTACTAAAAAATATGAGTGCTAGAAGACTATAGGGTGTTCAGGGAAATTGGAATTTTTAACACCATATAGTCTCCTAGCACTCATATTTTTTAGGAAAATGTATCTATTTTTGTTTATTTTTTAGGATTTTCTTATTTTTCCTTCCCCCCTCCCCAAGCTCAGGAGGCTTGAAGCTTTCAATAAACCTAGCAACTATGATTAGGATGTCTACTAGAGATGAGCCAATCATTTCGTAATGAACTGGGTTCATAACAAATTTTTCAAAATTTTGTTTGTCAGCTTTTCAGGTTCTCTAAGAACAAAAATGCAATGCAGGCAGATAATTGCTCTGCTGCACTATTCCTGTGTGCTAGTGTTCTGAGTAATGGAGCATCGAGTCATGCCCATCAGGTTCTGATCCTGAGACTCTGTGCTCTATTTAAAACCCTTCCTGGACCTATACCAATGCCAGTGATAGTTTTGTTTGGACTCACCAGCTAAGTTCCTTGGATTAATTTGGATTTGTTTGTGCGTTTGACCACTCTCTGTCTCACGTGATTTTTACTGTGCATTCAGTCTGGTATTTGATCTTGGCTTGTCTTTTGACTACTCTGTCTCTTATTTTTGTATTGCAATGTCCGCCTGGTTCTGACCTATTTTCGTATGACTATCCCTTTGTGATTTTGTCTCTTGGTGTTTGTATGTCTCTGCACCTTAGTAGCATAGGGACCACCAGGCAGTTGTGGTCTTGCTACCTAGGGCTTGAATTGCAAGTAGGTAGGGAAAGTGGGCTGGGTTCCAGATAAGGGCTCAATGTCTGTGCTTGTCCCTATCTACAAGCCTACTGTCACGCGAGGTCGGCGTTGCGCTCCCTCTGCACGACATCGCCGGACCTCTCCGCCCCCCTAGAGACGAGCAATAGGGAATTGAAGTGCTGGTCTTGTCAGCCAGCACTTCATGAGTTAATTCTCTGTTTGGGTTTAGCCATGTGGTGCTGATCACACCACATGGCTACTTTACATATTGTTTGGACAGCTTGCTCCGCCTCAGGTCATGTGATGCTGGCCACATCACATGATCCTGGGTGGGCTATTTAAAGATGGCAACTGCCTCACTCAGATGCCTGTGATTAGTCTGAGATCAGTGCTGTGTGTTGGACCTTGCTGTTGGATTATTGGTATATTGGATTTTGGCTTCGGACTTAGACTACGCTTTTGCGATTCCCCTCGGTATTTGACGTGACCTCCTGTTCTTGACTTGGCTTGCTGACTATTCTGCTATTGTGTTTGTTCTGTCTGTGTTCATCTTTCCCTGTGTTCCCTTCCCTTCCCTGTGCACATACTCAGCATAGGGACCGTTTCCAAGTTACGGTTTTGCCGCCTAGGGCATCTACTGTAAGTAGGCAGGGAAAGAGGTGGGGTTCAGACAGGGCACACTATCCCTTGTTTCCCTGTCGTGACACCTACAGTGCCCTTGCAGAATTACGGGAACATCATTCTATGTAGGGCTGTGAATGAGAGTGGATGGTTGTACTGTATGAAATGTCTGACAGAAGATGATCTTATGAGCAGTTTACAGTCACAATCAAGCTTTTATTCTAGTGTTAGGAACAGTGAAGGGAAAGACTAGAAAGAGGAATTATGTACAATAGGTAAAGGTAGGGAAAACTGTCATCCAAGTGGTAAGAAATGAGGAGACGGGGTGGAGTCTGATTATTTGAACCGCAATCCGCAACTTTTCCCGACTCAGGCCAGGTCTAAAAAAGGGGGTATGGCATGAATGGGGAAAGTGACGGCCATTTTCTATGTTTGTTTTAGGTGTCGTTTAGTGCTCTAATTAAGAGAAATAACATAAGAGTATTGCAGGTTTGATACCTTTTAAAAGCTAACAAAAATAGAAGCAATGAAGTTACATAGCAAGCTTTTAAGACATCACCAGCCCCTTCATCAGGCGTACCGCAAGAATGTATGAAGAAACAGCATTATACATACAATAAGAACAGAGACATGGTATAATGAATGGACATTTTCAAAACAACAGAATATTAAAGATCTTACTGTTTTTCAAGTGTCCATCTTCAAATAAAGCATCTGGGAGAACAGCATAAAACAGTCAACAATGACATCAAGCACAAGACCATCACAGCAGGGACCATGTGTTATTTTGAAGTCTGACAGTGTCTGTTAATCAGGAAAATGAGTCGTGTACTCAGACTCTTCAAAAAGGCCACCAGATTTATTAGTAAGGACAAAAGCGACATCAAGGTCATATTCTTGATATTTAGGAATGGTGGAAGAATAGCAGCTGCCACATCTTGCTGGCCACCCTGTAGTTTTTGATGACCCGCATGGGTAAAGTCTCATGGCGGAGGAAGTGGAAGGGAATGAGGAACTGCCATTAGAAGAGGTGGAGCATAGATGCCGGAGTTGGTGATGTAGGGGGATGAGGCTTATTATGATGATGATGATGACACTGGGTGTAATCATCACAGTGGGGGACAAAGCTGTGAATAACTGGGCCCTCGGGCATGCTGGCGAGCATGGCAGCTGCTAAAAAGCATATCATTGGCATCAACAAACTGATGACTACTATATAGCCATCCTTTTAAACTCATGTTATCTAAGCAAAATGGGGGAATCTTTTCCATTCAGCAAGCAGACACTTCCTGCCCTTATGTCCCAAGATACAAAAAATAAATAAAGGCACTCATACATTTCAGTTGGTAGTGCAATAGTGGACCAAATATTGCATAGTACTCACTTCATTCAAGAGGGGGTACACAAGATTTGCTCAAGAGGGGGCGTGGTCTGGCCGAGGAGCGTGATGGCTGCTTGAAAGCTTCGCTCCGCACAGGCATCCTGCTTAGCGGTGGTACAGCGAGACAATATGGCCTTGAGCACCCTGAAACAAAACTCCAAAGCCACCTCAACACAGAGGATGTCGAAAAGACACAAAAAGGAGGCTCCTAAGCTCCCTACAGAGTTTTTTCCTGCACACGCAACAAACTCCAATGGCGGCCGCAACGAAAGCCACCCCACTGGAAAGGCCCAAAACACATCAGAGCAACGAGGTGTAGAGGAAGATGCATCCACAGACCCCACAGAACCTCCTTCTAGCCCTTCAGAGTCGATACCTGATATCCACGTGGAGGAACAGCAACCACCTCGATCACCACCTTCATCGGCTCCAGAGACAAGTCACGGGATGAAGCAGAAGAAAGAATCCAGCGAAGGCCCCAAACGCTCTCCTCGCCACTCGAGAGACGCAGCGCAAGCTGGAGGCTCCAACACAGCCAGCCTGGCCAAGCAAAGAACCAGGTGGACACTTCACTTTAATTTGAGAGCAATAACAGCCCATTAGGCTGTGAACAACAACCAGAACAAGCCGATGCTTTAGCTGCCATACAACCTAGTGGCAAGGCCGCGTCTGAATAATTAATGAAAGACGCCATGTTGGCTGTAAGGCATTCGATTCAAAGAGACATTACTCAAGCTATAACGTCCATATAATCAACTGTAGAGGAACTGAGTGGTAGAATAGACCATGTGGAGAACAAAATGGGAGAGTTCTCTTCTGCTCACAATGATCTAGTGGATGCCCACAATAATATAGCAGAGGAGCTAGAAGCTGTTAAAGCTAAAATGGCGAATAGAAGATAGGAATCGCTGCAACAATGTGACGTTCAGGGGTATACCGGAAACAATTGCCCCATCCGAAGTGTCCTCTTATATTATAAAACTTCTCAAAAAGATTCTCCCACATATCCCAGAAAACAAATTAATTATAGACCGGCCTCATAGGCTACAAAAACCCAAAATATTCCGGATGAGGTTCCTTGTGACTACATAGCTCGCATACATTTTTTCCATGTTAAAGAACAACTCATGCAAGCAACAAGAAAATTGAAAAATCTTACCGTACCCTTTCAAGCTATCACACGGTTTATGGATCTTTCTCAAGCAACTCTTCAAGCAAGAAGGAAACTAATACCTGTCACTCAAGCTCTACGCAACCAAGGGACTCTTTTCAAATGGGGCTACCCAACTAAGCTCATGTTCTCTATGGATGGAACTCACTATACAATATATACCTTAGAACAAGGCATAGCACTTCTAAAGCAGTGGGGAATTGCTATTTCATCTTCATCTTTTGGAACAAGTAAGGCAACTGATCCCAAGAAAATGATGAAGGACTGGTCGACGGTGGCAAAAACTCAGTGAGGTCATTTGTCTCTCATTAGTCTGTTCATATAGCAGGACACTGTACTCATGACATTTATAACAAATCTTCCCCAAGGTTTGTGCAGTCTTACCAACTGCTTGCATTATTTTTGGTTTATGTTTCTATTATCTTATTTCTAGTACTTTTCCTGTTGGCCCACATAACTGGGTACTGTTTTGTTATGTATTTTCAGGATGCACCAGAGACAGGTATCTCACTGATTAGCTTACTCTCCCTGTCCAACCATGTTGATTAGGCTTATCTCCATTAACGTCAAAGGTCTCAACAGCCCATACAAGAGGTTGTTGTTTCTTTGGAAAGAAGCCAAACTTCTTAAAGCTGATGTTCTATTCATCCAGTAAACCCACTTCGCCAATTCCCTCGTATATTCTGTGCCAACTCACCTGTCAAAAAGGCAGGAGTCTGTATAGCTATTAAAGACTCAGTCACGTTCCAATGTCATAAAGTGACAGAGGACAGGAAAGGTAGATATTTAGCTATCCAATGCTCCATAAATAATAACAACTTTACATTGATCAATATTTATGCTCCAAATACCTCTCAAGTTACCTTCCTGTCAAAAGCTATGAAACAACTGAGACCGATGGTAGTAGGCCACCCTTTCATCTGTGGGGACTTTAATATCGTTTCGGACCCCCACCTGGACACTACGTCCAAACGCAAATGTCCAGCATCTGGTCTGCAGACATGGTTGGAAAGGGAAGACTTGTATGACATCTGAAGATGCGTTTATGTGGAGGAGAGGGACTATACATTTTACTCCTCCAGGCATGGGACATATACCAGAATTGACATGTTTCTAAACAAAAAATGGGCAATGGCTGAGGTTGAGGTAGAGGAGTGCACCATCCACAATATTATGTTGGCGGATCACACACCAATCTCCTTAGTGATTCGTACCCCAACATATCCAACCAACACCTACAGTGGGGAAAAAAAGTATTTAGTCAGCCACCAATTGTGCAAGTTCTCCCACTTAAAAAGACGAGAGAGGCCTGTAATTGACATCATAGGTAGACCTCAACTATGAGAGACAAAATGAGAAAACAAATCCAGAAAAACACATTGTCTAATTTTTAAAGAATTTATTTGCAAATTATGGTGGAAAATAAGTATTTGGTCAATAACAAAAGTTCATCTCAATACTTTGTTATATATTCTTTGTTGGCAATGACAGAGGTCAAAAGTCTTTACAAGGTTGGCACACACTGTTGCTGGTATGTTGGCTCATTTCTCCATGCAGATCTCCTCTAGAGCAGTGATGTTTTGGGGATGTCACTGGGCAACACGGACTTTCAACTCCCTCCAAAGGTTTTCTATGGGGTTGAAATCTAGAGACAGGCTAGGCCACTCCAGGACCTTGAAATGCTTCTTACGAAGCCACTCCTTTGTTGTCCTGGCGGTGTGCTTGAGATCATTGTCATGCTGAAAGACCCAGCCATGTTTCATCTTCAATGCCCTTGCTAATGGAAGGAGGTTTGCACTCAAAATCTCACGATACATAGCCCCATTCATTCTTTCATGTACACAGATCAGTCGTCCTGGTTGCTTTGCAGAGAAACTGCCCCAAAGCATGATGTTGCCACCCCCATGCTTCACAGTAGGTATGGTGTTCTTTGGATGCAACTCAGCATTCACTCTCCTCCAAACACAACGAGTTGTATTTCTACCAAACAGTTCTACTTTGGTTTCATCTGACCATATGACATTCTCCCAATACTCTTCTGGAACATCCAAATGCTCTCTAGACGGGCCCGGATATGTACTGGCTTAAGCAGGGGAACACGTCTGGCACTGCAGGATCTGAGTCCCTGGCGGCGTAGTGTGTTACTGACGGTAGCCTTTGTTACGTTGGTCCCAGTTTTCTGCAGGTCATTCACTAGGTCCCCCCGTGTGGTTCTGGGATTTTTGCTCATAGTTCTTGTGATCATTTTGACCCCAGAGGGTAAGAGGCCCTGGGGTACATGGAGCCCCTGATCGAGAGAGATTATCAGTGGTCTTGTATGTCTTTCATTTTCTAATTATTGCTCCCACAGTTGATTTCTTCACACCAAGCTGCTTGCCTATTGCAGATTCAGTCTTCCCAGCCTGGTGCAGGTCTACAATTTTGTTTTTGGTGTCCTTCGACAGCTCTTTGGTCTTCACCATAGTGGAGTTTGGAGTGTGACTGTTTGAGGTTGTGGACAGGTGTCTTTTATACGGATAACAAGTTCAAACAGGTGCCATTACTACAGGTAATGAGTGGAGGACAGAGGAGCCTCTTAAAGAAGAAGTTACAGATCTGTGAGAGCCAGAAATCTTGCTTGTTTGTAGGTGACCAAATACTTATTTTCCACCATAATTTGCAAATATATTTTTTAAAAATCAGACAATGTGATTTTCTGGATTTGTTTTCTCATTTTGTCTCTCATAGTTGAGGTCTACCTATGATGTCAATTACAGGCCTCTCTCATCTTTTTAAGTGGGAGAACTTGCACATTTGGTGGCTGACTAAATACTTTTTTTCCCCATGTGTGGAAGATGAACTCATACATCCTTTCACTGCCTACTGCAATCTAATTTAAAGACAATCCTAGGGAATTTTTCAAAGTGAATGGTCCCTCTACCTCTGACCATTTTCTATTGTGGGCCACACACAAAGCCTACATGAGGGGCTTGTTGATTCAACAGACAGCCCGTTACAACAAAGCCCGTAAAGAGAAAACTATGGCTTTGCTGGATAAAATTGCCCACCTTGAATCTCAGCATAGGTCAACTAACTCTCCTCAAGTCCTAGAGCAATTACAAGAAGCTAGATTAGCTCTCAAGAAAGATCTTGAGTACTCCTTCGATAAATCCACGAAAGCTTTAAAATTATCCTATTATAGCTCATATAATAAGGCTAGTAAGCTGATGACAAATAGGATAAACACCGATACATCTGTGAAATACCAGCAATTGCCGGCCACAGGAATAACAAATACTAAATAATACACCAATATGTTCCAAAAAAAAAATATACCCAAAGTAGGTAATAAAAATATATATACTTTATTGATTACAAAAAAGACAAACAACAATAGATAAATATACAGAGGCGAGGACACAGTAAAACAAGACTATCAGGAGAGAGAAAAAAGGAGGGGTGCGGCGTGTAGCACATAACCCTCCAACCGCAGCAACAGTAATTAAATAACCAGATAGACTAAGAACAGGCCATGTGGCTACTATATATCTCACAATGGTATTGCAAAGTACATAGTATGACTGCACCATCAAAAATGGTACCCAGTAATTTGTACCAATTGCAAACAAAGATTAACAGTGATATAAGAGAATTTTATCAACACATAACCAAATGTTAGAAAACCATATTACCAATATAGACCAGGTTGCTGCAGGTGAAGGACAAGGGTCACACGCCGCGTCCCAATCCCGACGCCGTTTCGCCACGTATGGCTTCTTCCGGGGAATGACCAAACAGACATAAACCACCGCTTTAAATAGTCAATTCACAGCTGTATAGCCTCATTATCAAAGCAGGAGACCAATCACATGATGGTGATGATTAACAAGCGACCGCTTATTGGATAGTTACCTCCTAATACACTTATTCCTAAATCGGATGGTATCCGGTCATGCGCATACCTGCGCATACCTCTTTAGATCATGTCGATGCCGCAGAAGAAATATACAAACCGGATCAGCCTCATCCCACTTCCGGTCATGCGCAATGAATAGCGTTCCACCATGGAACGCATGAATATTAGTACCTGCGCAGTGAACAACGGATCGGCGTCATCCAACTTCCGGTCATGCGCAATACGTAGCGTTCCACCATGGAACGCATAAGCAGCGCAATACACTGCATGTCACCCTAGAACGCATCAGCGCAAACAGCGCTAAAGATGCGTACCGGAGTGGAAACTACATCAACTCATATAGGACACTGGTAAGTATTTACATTATGCACCCAAATATGTCATCAGAAATTAAGTCACTTAAAATATAAAGTGCGAACCAATGAAGACAAGTGCAGAAAGGTGCGAGTGAAGGGGAGTGCCGAAAACCAATTTGCCAAATATAAAAGTGCCAGTGCAAAAGTAAAAGTGACAACTAATCAGTGATAGAAAAATTTGTCAATAACCAACAAAATAAGACAAAAATAAAATGAAGTATGTTATAAGTCCATGATCACCTACGATCAAAAAATATATAAATATATAAATAATTGATAAATACCATCTAAACCATGATCATAAAATGTGTTATAGTGAGTACATGATCTACAATAATTCATATAACAATCCTAATGTGTAAAAGGCAATTAGATGTTAGATAATATAACATATGATAAAACAACATATATCTTCAAAAACTAGTATTAGATAATCACTAAAAACATATATCCATAATTATGGGTGCATATATATGAGCATTACAATGATAACATAATCTCTAGTCAAATGTATCCACCAGGAAACCAACGCCATTGTCCAATTGTTCATCTTTATCCTTCCATCGGGTACCACTTCTTCTCGGCAACAACTCCTCCATCATTAATAATTGGTCACAGAGAAAACTAAAATAACACAAATAATAAAAACGGTAAAAATTATTATAAAAGTAAAAACCAAACTCTACACCTGGAGAACCATGGACACACAGAGGAACCACATCACCCATTCCATAGGTGGATCACAAGAAGGGGGAAAAAGATATTTCTTCATTTAGACCCTGAGGGGTAACACAGTCCAACAAATATATCCACTTTACCTCCTTCTGGGCGAGTAACTTTTTCCAATTACCTCCACGTTGTGATGCAAACACCCGATCGATACCTCGCACCCGGAGCAGGGAGCTATCACAGTTGTGGAATTGCTTGAAATGCCTAGGGATAGATTTAAGTTGTAACACATCATTCACCTCTTTCGCATTTTCAATCCCTAACACATGCTCCCTAATTCGCCGTCGCAATTCCCTCGATGTCATGCCTATGTAGATCAAATTGCATGGGCATTGAGCCAAATAGATCACTCCTGTAGTACCACAATTAATGTGGTAAGTGATCAAAAACGGCTTGGTCTTCTTCCCGGGGTTGGAAAAATGAGTGGCCCTATCCATATTAGGACAGGCGACACATTTACCACAAGGTAATGAACCCCATCTAGGGCCTTTGCTTCCAAATTTATAAGATTGTTTTTGCCCATAATGGCTCTGGACTAGCAGATCTTTCAAGTTTTTTGCTCTTCTATATGTCATGGAAGGCATTGGTGGAAGCACTTCCCTCAATGCCGGATCCAAACGTAATATTTCCCAATGCTGCAGAAGCGCCTCTCACATTTCCTGCCATTGAGAATTATACTGTGAGATAAAACGCACCTGCTGGTTGTCCTGCTTTTTCTGCACGATCTTATTTGTCAACAGTTGATCCCTTTGTTTCTCTCTTGCTTGTTGATAACCCGCCTTAATGCATGATGTCGAATAACCACGCTGATGGAACCGTCGAATCATATCTTGAGATTGTATTTCAAAATTAGTATCCGTGGAACATATACGTCGTAACCTCAAGAATTGGCTATAAGGGATGTTGCGGATAAGGTGTTGAGGATGTCCCGAATTGGCATGTAATAATGCATTAGTGGATGTTTCCTTCCGGAATAAATCCGTGTCGACCAGACCATTATCATCGACTGTTACTTTGACATCAAGAAAATCCAGATCCGAACGGGCAATCCTGTGGGTGAGTTTAATGTTCAGGTTGTTACAATTGAGTTGCATGATGAATCGGTGGAAGTCCTCCTGCGGGCCCTGCCACACGATGAAGATGTCATCTATGTAGCGGGCCCACATTTGGACGCCACCGATCCCGTCATACTGATCTAAAAGGAAGATCTCTCTCTCCCACAGCCCCAGGAACAGGTTGGCGTAGGACGGTGCACAGGCCGCCCCCATAGCTGTTTCCTGGAGCTGCAGGTAGAAAGACCCACCAAAAAGAAAAAAGTTATGCATCAAGGCAAATTCCAACAGTGAAATAACAAACTCACCTAACTCTTCTCCAATGTCAGACATTGATAAAAAGAAACGGACTGCATTGATGCCATCATTATGACGGATGCTCGTGTATAAAGACTCTACGTCACATACTGCAATCCACATATCTGGTTCCAAATGGAGACCATTAAGTCGACGAAGGAAGTCCGTAGTGTCTTTCAAGAAAGAGGGTAATTGCTCCACTAGTGGTTTCAGAATCGCATCAATATACTTACAGATGGGTTCACATAAATTGCCCACTCCAGAAACAATAGGGCGCCCTGGTGGATTATTGGCATCCTTATGTATTTTAGGGAGTAAATATAAGCTGGCAATGCGTGGGTGTGTCGGAATTAGGCATTCAGCCTGTTTTTTAGTAATCAATCCATTTTCCTTTGCAGTTGTAATTATTTTCTCCAATTTGAACTTGAATGTAAGACTTGGATTGAAGGTTAATTTTTTATAACAAGATGTGTCTCTTAATTGCCGATGGGCCTCCTTCTCATACTTCTTCCTTGACCAAATGACAACATTCCCACCCTTGTCCGCTTGTTTTAGGACAACATCATTCATCTTCTTAAGTTCGCAAATAGCCTGCCTGTGTTCCCTGGAAAGATTATTCCGTGGTATTCTAGAGTCGATGCGTTGGAATTCCCTAGTTACAAGTTGGACAAATGCAAACAGATTTGGAAAAGAAGATAATGGAGGAAATTTTGATGATTTAGGTAGTAGTGTGGTTGGAAACTTACCTACATCCAACTCATGTATTCTCTCTACATCTTGTTCTTCTAATAGTTCCATCAGCGTAGTTATAGCTGTCTGCTCTTCCTCTGTATTGAAAAGTGCATTAGGAGTTCCCTTGTAAAAAATCTTTTTAAAAGCAAGCTTCCTGGCGAACAGGTGTAAATCCTTTATTGCTGTAAAAAGATCGAAAGAACCAGTTGGAGCAAAGGTAAGACCAAGACTCAAAACTTCCAGTTGAGAAGCTGAGAAGTTTTTATCAGAAAGATTAATTACCTTCAATGGGGTACAATCATATTGTCTCGTATTTTTACGTTTCCCCACAGGTCTGTCATTCACAGGGTCCTTTCTTTTACGGTTCCTTGAAGAGGATCGCATGGATCTAACAGAGATATCCGAACCTCCTCCTGCTGAAATACTTGAAACTACAGAGTTAGAACGCGACCGTGTTATCATTCCGGATATACGCCATTTGTAGACCCGACCAGTCTCATGATCATGCAGGTCTCGCTGGAACTTTTTCATTTTTGTAGTCTTAATCTGTTTCTCCCATGAGCTATAAGCCTCATTTATCTCCTTTTCCCATACAGTTTTATCATCGGGAGAAATAGATCGATTTAAGTTCTCACTAGTTGTTTTTATCTGCAATTCCACTTCTGTTAATGTTTTCACATTAAGGTCAATGATCAATTGCATGAGGGATCTTGAACATGTATTACAGATTTCTTCCCAATTCCTTTAGCGCTGTTTGCGCTGATGCGTTCTAGGGTGACATGCAGTGTATTGCGCATGTACTAATGCTTATGCGTTCCATGGTGGAATGCTACGTATTGCGCATGACCGGAAGTTGGATGACGCCGATCCGTTGTTCACTGCGCAGGTACTAATATTCATGCGTTCCATGGTGGAACGCTATTCATTGCGCATGACCGGAAGTGGGATGAGGCTGATCCGGTTTGTATATTTCTTCTGCGGCATCGACATGATCTAAAGAGGTATGCGCAGGTATGCGCATGACCGGATACCATCCGATTTAGGAATACGTGTATTAGGAGGTAACTATCCAATAAGCGGTCGCTTGTTAATCATCACCATCATGTGATTGGTCTCCTGCTTTGATAATGAGGCTATACAGCTGTGAATTGACTATTTAAAGCGGTGGTTTATGTCTGTTTGGTCATTCCCCGGAAGAAGCCATACGTGGCGAAACGGCGTCGGGATTGGGACGCGGCGTGTGACCCTTGTCCTCCACCTGCAGCAACCTGGTCTATATTGGTAATATGGTTTTCTAACATTTGGTTATGTGTTGATAAAATTCTCTTATATCACTGTTAATCTTTGTTTGCAATTGGTACAAATTACTGGGTACCATTTTTGATGGTGCAGTCATACTATGTACTTTGCAATACCATTGTGAGATATATAGTAGCCACATGGCCTGTTCTTAGTCTATCTGGTTATTTAATTACTGTTGCTGCGGTTGGAGGGTTATGTGCTACACGCCGCACCCCTCCTTTTTTCTCTCTCCTGATAGTCTTGTTTTACTGTGTCCTCACCTCTGTATATTTATCTATTGTTGTTTGTCTTTTTTGTAATCAATAAAGTATATATATTTTTATTACCTACTTTGGGTATATATTTTTTTTTGGAACATATTGGTGTATTATTGATGACAAATAGGGTAAAAGCAGCCAAAGTTAAAGCCAGAATAGCTTTTTTACAAACCAAAGGGACTTCAAAGCGCATTGTTAATCCCCAATATAAAGCTGACACATTTAGCTGAGATTAGTTGAGATTAACCAGTTCCTACAGTCAGTTAAACTTTCGTCTTTAACTAAGGCCCAAGCTGACCAGCTAGACAATCCCATTACCACTCAGGAGATTAGTCAAGCCATAAAGGGACTAAAAAAGGGGAAAGCACCGGGTCTTGATGGGTTTGGGGGAGAATACTACCAGACTTTCTTAGAAGTTTTAACTCCACACCTGAGCAATGTCTTTAATCTAGCTATGACCCAAGGTCAACTTCCTGGTGAAATGCTCAAGGCAAACATAATACCCCTCCCCAAGCCAGGGAAACCACCCACTGACCTGGCAAACTTTAGACCAATTTCACTGCTTAATGCAGATGTCAAGCTGTATGCCAAAGTTTTAGCAAACAGACTATTACCACTATTACCTCACCTCATACATGGAGACCAAATGGGGTTTACAAAAGGGAGGCAAGCACCAGACGGGACCCGGGGGCTTATTAATATTATCCATTGGGCAGATAAAAAACACATACCTTCGGTACTACTTTCATTGGACGCTGAAAAATCATTCGACCATGTTAACTGGTCATATGCTTTCTTCTTTGGATTTGGGAGAACTACCATCAACACGATACAGGCTCTGTATTCAAACCCTTCAGCACAGGTTCTAGTCAACGGTATTAGAGATGAGCGTATCATTCAAAATTTTATTCGCCGAACATTCACCAAACTTTTCCTAAGATTTGTATATTCGATGAATAGATTTGTTGTATTTGCGTAAAAAATAAACGTTGTTATGTGCTATTAGCGAACATTCGCGCACTAATGACGAACACTCTTTTAAAAAATGTACGCAAATTCTTAGAAGACGTACGCATGAGCGTACAAATAGCGTACGAATCATCAGCGTACTATTTACGCGATTATGTAATACGCAGGCACGTACAACGAGAGGCCGCGGCGTGCACTCCTCAGAGGCAGAGCGAATTTTAGAAAATGGCATCCAGGCGATCCTCATCATTTAGCTCTGCTGCACTGCTAAAATACATAGTCCGGCTGATGGACCGGCAGGATTACGATTTACGATGGCACACTCCCACCCGAACCAGCATAAAAAGGAGGTGATCCAGCAGGTGATCCGAGGCTTGCGCCATTGTTTCGACACCTTGCGGACCCCGGGCCAGATCCAGCGTAAATGGTCAGATCTGAAATCGCCCTCAGAGGCAGTATGTATATTTGAGGTAGAACAAGTAAGGTGCTGTCTATCCGGCTAAGTGCATAGTACAACCATCCACCATACAATACAGTGAATATGAGGACACATTGTGGTACCTGTAAAGAAATACACACAATGGGCAATATACTTGAAAACGTTGCTGAAAGGTAAAAACATTAGTGCAAACAATCCAGTGCAAACAATATAGTGCAAATACATTATAGGTATAATGTAAACATTTTAAATATCACCTACCTAGTATGCTCACGAACACGTTTAAGTCTCTTTTCTTCTGACGCTTGTCATACAACTGGAACAGAGTCCCAAACTCAGTTGTAATTTGTAATCCACATAGGTCATTGTAATCCAAATGGGTAAAAAAAATAGCAGCAAAGGTTCCTTAACCCCTTGACGCTGCAGGTTGTTTTGGCCTTAAGGACCGAGCCAAATTTTTTAACTCTGACATGCGTCACTTTATGTGGTAATAACTTTGGAACGCTTTTACTTATCCAAGCCATTCTGAGATTGTTTTCTCGTGACACATTGTACTTCATGATAGTGGTAAATTTGAGTCAATATATTTCTCCTTTATTTAAAAAAAATCCCAAATTTACCAAAAATTTGGAAAAATTCACAATTTTCTAAATTTAAATTTCTCTTCTTTTAAGACAGATAGTAATCGCTCATAAAATAGTTATCAGTCATTATTCCCCATATGTCTACTTTATGTTGGCATCATTTTATAAATGTCATTTTACTTTTTAGGACGTCAGAAGGCTTAGAAGTAGAGATGAGCGAACATGCTCGGCCGAGCGTACTTGGGGGCAATTTTCGAGTAGGTGCGTACGCATTTTATAATCTGTACGCTAATGCATACGCATCTTATAAATTTGTACGCTAATGCGTACGCATCTTATAAATTTGTACGCTAATGCGTACGCATCTTATAAATTTGTACGCTAATGCGTATGCATCTTATAAATTTGTACGCTAATGCGTACAAATTACAAGATGCGTATGCATTAGCGTACAGATTATAAAATGCTTACGCTACTACTCGAAAATTGCTCCCGAGTATGCTCGGCCGAGCATGCTCGCTCATCTCTACTTAGAAGTTTAGAAGCCATTTTTCAAATTTTCAACAAAATTTCCAAAACCATTTTTTAAGTACCAGTTCAGTTATAAAGTGTTTTTGTTTTTTTTTTGTATACAACATTTTATTGATTTTTCACAAACGTACTCATTTGTAGCAAAGGTACATACATTGATTGATCAATAATAAAGGAACATTAAACTAAGAAAAGGAACAAGGTCATGACATGCATACAAAGTGGTTCATACATCAAAGTGCAGAGCTTAATGTCAGGTTACACAATCCAGATAATTTGAAAATCAGGTGAGACAGCAATTTAAATATTGAGGTCAAGGTTGTTGAACTCATAGTTGACCAGGGGGAGGCACCAAGGTAAGACATAGAACAAGCACAGATATTAGGAACAGCTAGAGAAACCTCTGTATTGTACCCAGGGTTCCCAAACCTCTTGAAACTTTCCCGTGGAATGTTTTTCCCAGGATGAAAGCTGTTCAAACCTGAAGAGTTGGTCCCCTTTGGCTTTCCAACGCAATACACTGGGGGGTTCAGGTTGTTTCCAGGCCCCAGCCAACAATATTCTGGCGGGGGCTAGGAGGTGTTGTACTAGCTTCTGGGAGGATTTGGACAAGTGGGAATCAGATAACAGGCCCAACAGACAAAATTTGGGAGATACAGGGATAGGAGTTTTAGTTAAGATCGATAATACCGAGCAGATATCAGACCAGAAGTCCTTGAGGAGGGGACAGTGCCACCATATATGTTCCCCTAGAGGATTGGCATCTCCAGCAGATGGGGTTAGTGCCAGGATAAATCTTGGTTAATCTATCTGGGGAGTAGTACCATCTAGTAATCAGTTTATACATGTTCTCTTGCAGTTTTACGCATGTAAAGAGAGTGTGGGGAGCAGCCAAGAGAAATTTAACTTCTTCCTGTGTGAATGTCGTCAAGAGATCAGATTCCCATTTTTTTAAATACCAGTGTTTGTCTAAAGGAAGTCTTGGGATCAGCTGGGAATAGAGGAATGAGATTTTCTTATTTGGCTCCAATCTCTGTAGTGCCAATTTCTCAAAGGGTGTATGTGAATTTGGTGAGGATGACTCCCCCTCCAAAGGCCTCAGATAGTTCAGTAGGTATTGAAGGTGGAAGAAAGATAAATCCTTCAATGCAGGAATACTTTGCAGATGTTTAAGTGTCAATGGAGAGTCAGGAGGGATAAGATCTAGGAGTGGCAGACAAATGTGGGTTGCCTTTATTGGTAAAGTGTCTTTGAAATTCCTAGGGGCACTATTTAGAACATCACAAACCTGCGTAAGTGAATAAGGGGTACTCAGCAGCACCTGTTGTAGGCCATGTCTATGCCACATCTCAACAGAGAGTTTTGTGATCGAGTTGTCTAATCTAATAGGCGGTGTTTTAGGGTTGTTGTCCTTGAACAGGAAGCCCCGCAATGGCTGGGCGCACATATCACTCTCTGCTTGTAGATCGGGTCGGAGTCACGGGCCTCTTACCCAGTCCAACAATCTAGCACTTTGAATGGCTTTATAATATATTTTGAAATCTGGGAGACCCAGGCCCCCTACTCTACTATGTTGTATCAGGTAGGTGTGAGATAGTCTGGGTCTTTTCTTCTTCCAAAGAAAGGAGGAGATAATCGAGCGAAGTTTGGCGAAAAACCTGTCTGGCAATCTATTAGGCAGTGTTTGCATGTAATACAAAATTTTCTGCAGAATGACTGTCTTGATAAGGGCTTTCCGGCCAAACCAAGAGACGTAAGGTATCTCCCAAGTATCTAGGAGTGTCTGTACTTGCTTAAGCAGTCCAGGGAAATTTGAGTCATATAACTTATTAAAGTCCTGCGGTATGTTGATTCCCAAAAATGGTATTGTGTCAGATGTCCATTTGAATGGTGTAAGTGATTGAAGGTGAATGCAAGTTTGAGGAGGTAGCGTTATGTTTAATAGTTGTGACTTAATCGGGTTGATTTTAAAATCTGAGAGGGTGCCGAAATGATCAAATATGTTTAATATAGCGGGTAGAGCTTCCTCTGGGTTTGTAATAAAAACTAATACATCATCAGCAAAGGCTGGTGTGTATTTTGGCCAATTTGTATTCCTTGTACTCTGTCATCCTGCTGAAAAGCCTGCAATATGGTTTCTAGTGTCAAGATAAAAAGGAGTGGGGATAAAGGGCATCCCTGACGAGTCCCGTTGCTAATTGTAAATCTGGGGGAGAGAACGTCATTGACCCATACCTGTGCACTGGGTGCATCGTACATTGCCAAGATTGCCAGAACAAGCCGTTCAGGTAAACCAAACTTAAAGGGGTTGTCCAAGTTATGGAAAAAAATATAGCACTGTAAATCTGATGGGTAGCAATATATAACTAAGTTCTCTTCTGGCCTTTGTTTACATGCAGTAATAATAATCTCTGCCCCTCCCCCCGTCCCCTGCAAAGGCAGTGAATATAAGTGCTGTGAGTACATGTCTGCCTGCTGGGATACTCAGCAGCATGTTTGTGTAGGACTACAAGCCCCAGCTGTACAATGACACTGCTGATACACACAGGAAATTCTCCCTACCTGTTCTTGTACAATTCCTCTATAGCTCCTTGCCCAGCATTTGTCTCCTCTCACTGCTGCAGCTACTATTTGTTGTAAAGCTTTGAGCCCTCAGTGTGTTCTGGCTGAAGGGGTTAATGTTTTATCTGAAGGAATCCAGGGAGAGAGAAGATAGCAGGAGCCTGGCCAGTGACGTCTCGTATACAGACTCTTATCTGAACTCTGAGGCTTGTACACGAAACATCATAGACCAGGGAGATAAGGTGACATCACAGGTCATGTGACCCTGAGTCAACTCTGAGAAACCAGCAGCTTTAGAAACACAAAGTATATGGGAAAGTTGTTATACCTGACAAGTTAGAAACATATAAAGAACAAAAAAATAACTCGGACAACCCCTTTAAGAAGAGCTTTTTTCATAAAGTGCCAATTGACTCTATCAAATGCCTTCTCAGCATCAGTGCTGAGAAGGACTAAAGGCGTGGAGTGTATTTTTGCATATTGCATAATATGAAGAAGACGGGTAGTATTCATTTTTCCCTCTCTATGGGGGGTAAAGCCTACCTGCTCTGGATTTATTAGGTCCGGCAGTAATATTTTTAACCTGTTAGCTATCATTTTAGCAAATAGCTTCAGATCATTATTTAAAAGGGAGATTGGTCTGTAGCTGGCACATTGTGATCGGTCTTTCCCTTCTTTTGGGATAATTGAGATATGTGCATGTAACATTTGTGGAGGAAGTGGGTCACCTTGCAGTGTGGCATTACAGACGTTGAGCAGGTGCGGAAGTAAGAGAGTTGTAAATAGCTTATAATAAGCTATGGGGAGACCATCTGGTCCGGGGGCCTTATTGGGTGGAGAAGATTTTAGAGCTCTTTCCAGCTCAGAGAGAGTGAAGGGCGTTATTAGGGAGTTTCTAGCACTCTCGCCCAGTTTGGGCAATTTTAACGTTTCTAACCAATCTTCTATAGCAGATGAGTGATTTCCTGCAGTTTCCTGATCCTTGGTATACCTTAAATAATATAAGTCAAAGTAATATTCACTAAAACGTTTAGCTATAGATTCAGTTGTGCACAGATTATCTCCCTCTTTAGTTTTAAGGAGGGAAATAAATGATTTGGATTTCTTCTTTTTAATCTGGGAAATAAGGAGTTTGGAGGCTTTATCGCCATGAGCGTAGTATTTGTGTTGCAAATTCAGAAAGGATTTTGCTGTGGCTTGTATTTAGCAGATTTTTAAGATCTGCACGCGCCTTGTTTAAAGCGTCCAATTCGAGGGGAGATAGGCTCTGTTTATGACTTATTTCCAAAGACTGTATCAAGTGGGAAAGTTCAGATATCTTTTTGTTTCTCTGTTTATTCAAATGGGATCCCAGGTTGATGAGATGTCCCCGGATCACAGACTTGTGTGCTTCCCACAACATTCCTCTAGAGACCTCAGTAGAGTCATTTAGTTTGAAATATTCAGAGAGATGTGTTTGGAGCTGAGTAACATGTGTTTTATTATCTAAAAGAGTAGTATTTAAACGTCAGCTTCTCGTACATTTTGGTAGGCCCTGTAGACTATAGTTGAGAATAACTGGTGAGTGATCTGAAAGGGTGATATTTCCTATAGTCACAGATTTACATAAATGAAGCTGATGTTGGGGCAGAAATAGATAGTCTAATCTACTGTATGTGCCATATTGTTGTGAGAAATATGTGAAATCTTTATCAGTTGGATGAATAGATCTCCATACATCTGCTAGAGAGGTTTCCTGTAGAGCAGAGTGAAGGTGTTTTAAAGAAACATTGGACACCGCCGATGTGTCTGAGGAAGAGTCCATCAGGGGCTGCAAAGTAACGTTGATGTCTCCACCCAGAATTATACAACCTTCAGCAAATTCCCTAAATTTCGGAAGTACATGTTGCATCCAATCAGCTTGATGGGTGTTAGGGGCGTAGTTGTTTCCCAGTGTATATATCTGAGGGCCAATTTGAGAAACAGATACCTCCCATCAGGATCAGAGAGCACTGAACGCACCTCGAAAGGGATATTTTTATGAAAAGCGATACTGACAACTCTAGATGCCGAGCTCGGCACAGTACTATGGTACCATCTGTCATATTGTAAGTGTGATAATTTGGGAGTATGATTAGTTCTGAAATTAGTTTCCTGTTATAATGCAATTTCTACCTTACTTTTAAGCAGATGTCTGCAAATTTGAGATCTTTTCTCTGGTGCGTTCAGGCCCCTGACGTTAAATGTACATATATAAGTATCCGCCATATTGTCTGAAAAAAGAGCAGATAATGAGCATAAAGAACACAAAGTGACATATATAAGCATAACAGGGTGTACCAACGTAACCACTAATGATGTTTCTGTAAAAGGTATTGTAGCCACCTATGAGGGTGGTCAAATAACCAGGTGGTAACCTGAGTAAGTATAAAGACATGACCTGATAAAAAGTAAGAGAACAAGAACAGAACATTATAACTAAATAGGTGATAATGCACATCAATACCTGTACAGAGGAGCAAAGTAACATATTAACATAGTTTATAAGGCCGAAAAAAAGACATCTGTCCATCCAGTTCGACCTGTTTTCCTACAAGTTGATCCAGAGGAAGGCAAAAAAACCCTGTGCGGTAGAAGCCAATTTTCCTCACTTTAGGGGAAAAAATTCCTTCCCGACTCCAATCAGGCAATCAGAATTACTCCCTGGATCAACAACAACCCATATCTAGTAACTATAGCCTGTAATATTATTACCCTCCAGAAATACATCCAGGCCCCTCTTAAACTTTTTTACTGAACTTACCATCACCACCTCCTCAGGCAGAGAGTTCCATAGTCTCACTGCTCTTACCTTAAAGAATCCTCTTCTATTTTTGTGAACAAACCTTCTTTCCTCCAGGCGCAGAGGATGTCCCCTCGTCATGGTCACTGTCCTTGGGATAAAGAGATCATGGGAGAGATCTCTGTACTGACCCCTGATATATTTATACATAGTTATTAGATCTCCCCTCAGTCGTCTTTTTTCTAAAGTGAATAACCCTAATTTTGATAATCTTTCTGGGTACTGTAGTCCACCCATTCCAGCTATGACTTTAGTTGCCCTCCTCTGAACCCTCTCCAGCTCTGCTATGTCTGCCTTGTTCACAGGAGCCCAGAACTGTACACAGTACTCCATGTGCGGTCTGACTAGTGATTTGTAAAGTGGCAGGACTATGTTCTCATCACGGGCATCTATGCCCCTTTTGATGCAACCCATTATCTTATTGGCCTTGGCAGCAGCTGTCTGACACTGGTTTCTGCAGCTTAGTTTGCTGTTCACTAAAATTCCTAGGTCCTTTTCCATGTCAGAGTTACTCAGTGTTTTACCATTTAGTATGTACTGGTGACTTGCATTATTCCTTCCCATATGCATAACCTTACATTTGTCAGTGTTAAACCTAATCTGCCACTTCTCTGCCCAAGCCTCCAGTCTATCCAGATCCATCTGTAGCAGTGCACTGTCCTCTTCTGTGTTAATTACTTTACACAGTTTAGTGTCATCTGCAAAAATTGATATTTTACTGTGCAAGCCTTCTACAAGATCATTAATAAATATATTTATAGGGCCCAATACTGACCCCTGTGGTACCCCACTAGTTACAGTGACCCAATCTGAGTATGTACCATTCTATCACTGAGCCATTTACTTACCCACATACAGACATTTTCTCCCAGGCCAAGCATTCTCATTTTATATACTAACCTTTTATGTGGTACAGTGTCAAATGCTTTGGAGAAGTCCAGATATACGACATCCATTGATTCCCCGCGGTCAAGTCTAGAACTTACTCATAGAAACTGATTAAATTGGTTTGACACGACCGATCCCTCATGAAGCCATGCTGATATGGAGTTATTTGCTTATTTTCCAAGATAACATCTCTTAGAAAACCTTCAAACAGTTTACGCACTACAGATGTTAAACTTACCGGCCTATAGTTCCCGGGCTCTGTTTTTGGACCCTTTTTGAATATTGGCACCACATTTGCTATGCGCCAATCCTGTGGAACACTCCCTGTCAGTATAGAGTCCTTAAATATCAAGTATAAGGGTCTGGCAATGACATTACTTAATTCTCTTAGGATACGTGGGTGTATGCCATCCGGTCCTGGCGATTTGTCTATTTTAATCTTTTTAAGACGCCCCAGTACTTCTTCCTGGGTCAGACAGGACACTTTTAAAGAGGAATTCACTTTTATATTCTGCATTTCATCTGACAGTTTATTTTCCTCAGTGAATACAGTGGAGAAAAAATATTTAAGAGTTTTGCTTTCTCCTCATCGCTCTCTGCTACACCCCCCTCATTACTCTGTAAGGGGCCGACACCTTCAGATTTATACTTTTTTAGTATTTATATAATTGAAGAACATTTTACGGTTAGTTTTACTCTATTTAGCAATTAGTCTTTCAGTCTCTAGTTTAGCTGCTTTTATTTGTCTTTTACAAATTCTATTTTTTCCTTATAGTTTTTCAATGCTTCCTCGCTCCCCTCCTGTTTTAGTGATTTAAATGCTTTCTTTTTGTCATTTATTGCTTTTTTTACAGTTCTATTTATCCACATTGTTTTTTTCTTGTTTCTTATCATTTTATTCCTATACGGTATGTACCTCTCACAATTAGATATTAGGATGCTTTTAAAAATATCCCATTTTGTGGCTGTATTTTTATTTTCGAGGATTTTGTCCCAGTTAGTTAGACCTATGGCCTCTCTTAGATGGCTAAATTTTGCATTTTTGAAGTTTGGTATTTTTGTTCCTCCCTGAAGAAATGCTTTTTTAATGACAATTTAAAGGTTATTATTTTATGGTCACTGTTACCCAGGTTTCCCCCAACCTGCACATCAGTTGTTCTGTCAGGTCTATTGGTTAATACTAAGTCCAGTATGGCCGTCCCTCTAGTCGGGTCCTGAACCAGTTGGGAAAGGTAATTGTCTTTGGTTATTGCCAAGAACCTGTTTCCTTTATGAGATATACAGGTTTCAGTTTCCCAGTCTATATCTGGGTAGTTGAAGTCCCCCATAATAACAACCTCATTCTGATTTGCCGCCTCGTCTATTTCATTTAGAAGTCGATTTTCTGTGGCCTCTGATATATTAGGTGGTTTATAATAAACTCCTATTAGTATTTTATAATTGTTTTTGGCTCCATTTATTTCTACCCACAGTGACTCCACATCTTCATGTGCCTCACTTATATCTTCCCGGATTGTGGGCTTTAGACAGGACTTTACATAAAGGCAGACCCCTCCCCCTCGCCGGTTTTGACGATCCTTTTTAAAAAGATTGGAACCCTGTACATTAACTGCCCAGTCATAGCTATCATCCAGCCATGTCTCAGTTATTCCCACTATGTCATAGTCCTCCTCACACATCACTAATTCCAGTTCACCAATTTTATTAGTTAGGCTACTGGCATTAGTGTACATACAATTAGGAGGTCTATGTATATTTTTTACCCCGTTTGTCAATTTACTATTACTTATGAAATGAATATCCGGGGTTCTTGGGTTACTTTGGTTGTTGTTTTGCACAGTCTTCTCCCTACATTCCTTACTAACCCCAGCCCCCACTAACCCCCCACTTTTCCTTCCTATGACCCACTCTCTATCTACACTATCTACCCCCTTATTAGTATGGGCACCCAACCTCCCCCCAGATCCTAGTTTAAAAGCTCCTCCAGCCGTCTAACCATTTTTCCCCCAGGGCAGTTGCACCCTCCCCATTAAGGTGCAGCCCGTCCCTACTGTAGAATCTGTAGCCGACAGAGAAGTCGGCCCAGTTCTCCATGAACCCAAACCCTTCCTTCCTGCACCAGCTTCTGAGCCACTTATTTAACTCCCTAATCTCCCGTTGTCTCTCTAGTGACGCTCGTGGCACTGGTAGTATTTCTGAAAACACTACCTTGGAGGTCCTGGACTTTAGCTTCTCACCTAGTTCCCTAAAATCATTTTTAAGGACCTTCCATCTCCCCCTGACTTTGTCATTGGTGCCAACATGTACCATGACCACCGGGTCTTCCCCAGCCCCACCCAGCAATCTGTCAATCCGGTCCGCAATATGCCGAACCCAAGCACCGGGGAGACAACACACTGTTCGGCATTCATGGTCTCGGCGACAGATGACCCTGTCTGTCCTCCTAATAATAGAGTCCCCTACCACCAGTATCTGTCTGTCCTTTGCTGCTCTCCTTTTCCCATCCTTCCTGCAGCGGTCATCCTCCTGGTTCCTAGGAGAAACGGCCTGCTGCACTGTCGCTGGTCCTGGGCTTTCATCCCTAATATCAGCCAAACAGGCATATTTACTAGGGCGTTCCAGCTCAGGACTAGCCTCTCTGGCACTTTTCTCTCTACCCCTTCTTACTACATTTACCCAGCTGCTGACCTGAAAGTCCTGCTCTTGCCCATCTCCATCCTCCTCCTCTTCACTGACCCCAGCCAGTGCCTGCACTGTGAGGTCTAAGCCTTTCTCCAGGTGTTCAATGCCCCTAAGTATGCCAAGCTGCTTATTTAGATCCAAGATCTGGGCTTCCAAATATGCAACGTGATTGCATCTAGTGCAAATGTATTCACCCTCGAATGGCTCTTCAAGGCATGCATACATTGCACAGGACACACACTTAGTAGCATTGTCCATGGAGCACCTGCTAGATGGGGATATACAGTACAGTACAGAAAAACAGTAAATATGTGATAAGATGCAGTTTTGCTGTAGTTAAAGGACCAGCTCAGATCAAGTTATCAACAAACAAGGAAAATCCCTCCAACCGTACTTTTTCCTCCTTGTCTTAAACTCCTGTTCTTTAAACTCCACTTATACACAGCCCACTTACACAGCAAGCTCAATGACAGCAAGCTCTAGAAGAGTTAGCTATGTAATTTATAGCACCTGGGATCAGAAACCACTCCCCTTCACCAGGTACACAGCAGAGAAAAAAAAAGGGTTTAAATGTTAGAACCAAATGCAAGCACTAAACAAACAAGGACTTTTCCAATAAACTATAGACAGTTATTTGCAGTCACTCCAACCAAATCACACTCAGTACCAGCACTCCTGTTCTTTAAACTCCACTTATACACAGCCCACTTACACAGCAAGCTCAATGTCAGAGCAAAGTACAGGTCTATTATAAAAACCTAAACTTAGTGAAAGTGTAGGAGGAAACTTTCAACAAAAGCGACCCAAACCGTCTACCTGGGCAGCTGAGAAAAAAAAATGGATAAGAATACACTCCGAGTATTATATAGGATGCTATACTGAAACCGTATTATGAGTCCCCGGGATCGGGTATCTTCAATTCTTTGATATCCAAGGTGGTTCAGACGCCTTGGGGTCATTCTCCTTGGTGTGTTTCTTCCTTTAGGGCGTCTGGAGGCTGCGGCCGGGGTCCACTGCTCCATCTGAGGAATGGCTGGAAGGGGTGCCACATCTTATGCGATATTCCAATCAGGGATCTCCAACGCCTCTATATCCAAGATATCATATATCCTCTGCAGATCAGCCACAGAGCGTATTACTATTTTCCTTCCAGGCGTATTAATCAGGAGTCCAAACGGATGTAGCCACCGATATGTAATTTTCTTACTCCTCAATATTTCGAGCAAGGGACGTAACTGATTTCTTTTACGGAGGGTCATGGGTGAAAGATCTTGGTAGATAGACACTACGGAACCTTCAATGGTAGGTAATGGAGCGGCCCTGGCTGCAGCTAGGATAAGCTCTTTGGTCTTATAGCTGGCAAGGCAGCATATCACGTCCCGTGGTGTCTCATGCAGTTGTGGAGGGGGCCTGAGGGCCCTATGTGCCCTGTCCATCGTTAGATCTCCAACTTTAGGTCCCAGGAGAGAGGAGAAAAAATTGGTCAGCGTCTGTTCAAGGGCTTCAGGCAAAATGATTTTGGGGATCCCCTTTACACAGAGATGATTTCTTCGTCCCCGATTATCCTGTTCTTCAATCAGTGGTAAAAAAAAAGGTAGTTAATATGAGCCTGACTGTTATCCAAGTTGCGGGTGACCGCGGTGTGAAATTCAGTGCTGGCTACTTGCGCCGACTCAAGGGCTTCTACCCGGGCGTTCATGTGACGTAAGTCTTGCTCAATGTCTTTTAATTCACATAAAACTGGCTCAATAGAACTGCACAGTAAGGACCTTAGGAAGGTTTTAGAGATAACCTGATCTTCTGATCCACTGTGGTCCTCCTGTTTGCTTTCCAACTCAGCATCTGTGCCTTCCTCCTGAGACTGGGTTTGAGGGCCTCGTGCTGCAGGCGCCATCTTGGTTGTCTGGCCAGGTAGCACTGAAGAGGTTTTCTTCATGAAACGCTCGATTTCTCCCTGCGCCAGAGGGTTCCTTCCAGGTCCCAGAGTGTCTTTAGACTTTTCTGTAGTAGATTTGCCCATGTTCAGCTGGGGTATAAGGCTTAAAAAGGCCCAGGTAGTTCAGGTCAGCAGCGGAGCTCAGAGGCGCGTGTGCATCCGGCTCGGCTGCTAAGCTCCGCCCCAGTTATAAAGTGTTTTTGAGGAGCTTACATAATGGAAACCACCCATAAATCACCCCATTTTACAAACTACACCCCTCAAATTATTCAAAACAGATGTTACAAACTTTGTTAACCCTTTAGGTGTTCCACAAGAATTAAAGGAAAATGGAGACGAAATTTAAAAATTTTATTTTTTTAGCAGATATTTCATGTTAAGCAATTTTTTCTTGCAACTCAGCAAGGGTTAACTCGCAAACTAAATCTCAATATACATTTCTCTGATTCTGCAGTTTACAGAAATACTCCATATGTGGTGGTAAACGTCTCAATGGGTTTGTGGCAGTGGTCAGAAGGAAAGGAGCGCCATACAGATTTTGGAGGTAAATTTTGCTAGAATGGTTTTTAGGCACGATTTTGTAATTGAGAGACCGTGACGTACCCCTCCATTTTGGAAACTACACCCTTTAAAGAATATATTAAGGGGGTACTGACCACTTCAAATACAATGTTGCTTTAGCCCCAAATTTTTTTCATTTTCACAAGAACTAACAGGAGAAAAGCACCCCATAATTTGTCCCCCATAGAGATGAGCGAACATGCTAGTCCGAGCTTGGTGCTCGTTCGAGCATTAGGGTACTCACATATACTCGCTACTCGGACGAGCATATCGCGACCCTCAACGAAATGGCAAATTCCTCTTCCTGCATGTTAGCCGCCTTTTTTCAGCCAATCAACATGCAGGAGACTCTTTGGTACCTCCTAGCATCACGTGGGGCCCCTACAAGTCGATAGCAGGGATTGGCTGCAATTGTGGGGTGTGCGATACACTAGCCGCAGTCTAGAGAATACGTTTTTATTCTCAGTTATATAAACTACAGTCCAGTGCAAAATTGAGTGGTTTGTGGTGCAATAGCTGGAGTCTAAATACTACATTTTTTTGCCTCAGATAGTAATTCTACTGTCTACTGAATACGGTTTTGGCCTCAGATATTAACTCGACAGTTTGGTGAATATACAAAATGTTGAACCCAAGGGCTAAGGGTCGAGGACGAGGGCATGGGCGTGGGCGTTCAAGTAGTGTAGGGGGCAGAGGCCGTGGTCCTGGGCAGGGTGACACTGTACATGCTGATGAGGGAGCAGTGGAACGCCGCAGAGTTTCGCACCCTAGCTTCATCTCGCAACGTACTGGTTCACGTGGTACACTACTATTGAAACCACAACAGTGCGAACAGGTGATGACGTGGATAGCGGACAATGCATTCAGTAATTTATCCACCACCCAGTCTTCCACGCAGTCCACCCACGCTAGCCAAGGGAGTAGACCTCTGTCTCCTCCAGCTCAACCTCCTTCCCCCCAGCCTGCCCCCCCAACGGAAAATATGGATTCAGATCCGGCATACTCACAGGAACTCTTTTCAGGACCCTACCCAGAGACACAAACCACTGCTCAACAGCAACCTGAGCAGTTGCTCTGTCCCAATGCCCAAAATTTAGAACTTTCGCAGTCTGTGGGTGATGAGAGTGTGGACTTAGTGCAAGTAGTGCGTGAAGAGGTGTCGGATGATGATGATGATGATGATGATGAGACACGGTTGTCAGACAGTGACGTTGTTGTAAGGGCAGTAAGTCGGAGGGGGGAGCAGAGTGAGGAATCGGAGGAAGAGATGGTGAATGATGAGGTGACTGACCCGAGCTGGGTTGGTAATCCAACTCAAGACAGTGCTTCTGAGGGGGAGGCAAGTGCAGCACCAGAACAGGTTGGAAGAGGCAGTGGGGTGGGCAGAGGGAGAAGCAGGGCCAGAACAGGTAGATCAGCAACTGTTTCACGGATTCAAGTTCCCGTGCCGAGGCCTAGATGTTCGCAAGTCTGGAGGTTTTTTAAAGAAAGTGAGGATGACCGACGGACTGTGGTGTGCAACCTATGTCACACCAAATATCAGCAGGGGAGCCACCACTACCAGTCTAACCGCTACCAGCATGCGCAGACATATGAGTGCTAAACACCCGTCTCAGTGGAACCAAGGCCGTTCACCGCCTGTGGGTCACACCACTGCGCCTTCCCCTGTATCACATGCTGGCTCGGTGAGTCCACCCCCCACCCAGGACCCTGCCACGAGCGCATCCCGCCCTACAACCACCCATTTACCTGCACGATCCTCCACAACCTCCACCAATGTGTCCCAGCGCAGCGTTCAGCTGTCTTTGCAGCAGACATTTGAGTGCAAGCGCAAATACAATTCCAGCCACCCACATGCCCAAGCCCTAAACGTCCACATCTCCAAATTCTTGAACCTGGAGATGCTGCCCTATAGACTGGTAGAGACTGAGGCTTTTCGCAACCTGATGGCGGTGGCTATCCCTTAGTACTTGGTCCCCAGCCGCTACTATTTTTCCCGATCTGCCGTAACAGCCCTACACCAGCACGTGTCAGTGAACATCATCCGTGCCTTGACCAACGCGTTTAGTGATGAGGTCCACCTAACCACGGACACGTGGACAAGTGCTGGCGGGCAGGGACACTATATCTCCCTGACGGCACATTGGGTTAACTTGGTAGAGGCTGGGATCGAGTCTGACCCTTGGGCCACTCATGTAATGCCCACACCACGGATTGCGGGGCCTACCTCGGTCACGGTTTCTCACACTTATTATGCCTCTTCCTCCAACCCCTCCTCCTCCTCTTCACATAGAAACGCTGAGCCAACAGGCAATGTTTCTGAGGGCCAACTGGTGCTCTATACAAACAATGTTTACGGAGGACCACCTACAGGCCCTCTCTCCAATAAAATTTTTTATTAGCATCAAATACAGACACTCAAAAAACAATTTTACATGAGGGAGTGTCTCCCGGTCATGTTCAGTCAGGCTGTCCGTAGGTACACCACCTCTGTCGTCCGCAGAAGCGGCCACTATGAGGAAGGCCACGGCAAGAACATCCCCTTTTCAATTGAGAACAAGTGGAGGGTCAACTTCGGACACTCCAAAACAAATTTTTGGGAGGCTCACCTACAGACATTTGACTGCAATCTCAGTCTGACCAAGGCATTGGTGGTGTCACTGCGATGCTGTGTCAGGCTAAATATTTGGGTGCTTCACCTGCCACCTGAGTCTAACTTGGTCACTATGGGTTCACCACCATGCTGTGTCAGGCTACATTTTTGGGTGGTTCACCTGCTACCTCAATCTAACTTGGTCACTTGTTGGTGTCACTACGCTGTCACCATGCTGTGTCAGGCTTATGCTGGGATAGCCCAGCATGAGCAGTGGTGTCACCTGCAGGCGGTGATGGACCTTCATTGCACCTAGTTGGGTGCTTTCCTAACATGTGCCAGCACATGTGCCTTGCCCATTCGAATAACGAGCACCCGAGCATTTTAGTGCTCACTCATCTCTAGTCCCCCATTTTCTCCTGAATACGGCAACACCCCATATGTGGTGGTAAACTGCTGTGGGGGCACATGGCAGGACTCAGAACAGAAGGAGCGCCATATGGATTTTGCAGACCAGATTTTGATGGATTGGTTTGCGGGAGCCATTGATTTTTATTTTTTTTAGTTTTAGTCTTATGTGGGGGCTCATTTTTTGTGGGATGAGTTGATGTTTCATTGGCACCATTTTGGGGTACATAAGACTTTTTGAGCGCTTGGTATTACACTTTTTGTGAGTCAAGGTGAAAAAAATAGCTGTTTTGACATCA
>ONZH01016357.1:0-32586 GCA_900303285.1 Rhinella marina
GGCCTCTAATTATGGGCAAAGGCAGTACATGTCTGTTACTGCCCATTGGGTCAACATCCTCCCAGAAGACCATCAGGAAGTTGGCTCATTCTTGCCACTGTCACCTCCATGGTGCTTTAGGGGGCCAGCAGCGGGAAGCACAAGTTCTGCCTCCACCACCTTGCAACCATCCGCCACTTTGACTGCAGTCCAACCTGCCCCGGTGTCTTACCACCGATGTCAGGCCCAGCGCTCTCAGGCTGTCCTCCATTTGGTGAGCCTGGGTGAACGGAGCCACAGTGGGCAGGAGCTCCTCTGGACCATCAGGGAGGAGATAGATCAATGGCTGACCCCATGTCAACTAACGGTGGGAAGTGTGGTAGCAGACAATGGGAGGAACATTGTCTCTGCAGTGCAGCAGAGAGGGCTGAGTCATACACCTTGTATGGCACATGTGATAAACCTCATAGTGCACAGGTTTCTTCGATCATTTCCTGCACTACAAGACCTTATGAGGAATGTCAACGCAGAGTGTGCAAACACTTCAGCCACTCCTACACTGCAAGGAACACCCTGCTCAGGGATCCAGAGACAGCACAGTCTGCCCCAACATCGGCTAATCTGCGACGTGCCAACACGCTGGAATTCTGCCCTCCATATGCTGGACCGCCTGTACGAGCAAAGGTCAGCCGTTACAGACTACCTCATGGGGCAATCAGGCAGCTTCACGCCACACTGCGACTTCCAAGTCACACACTGGCAGATGATGCGTGAAGTCTGCCAATTGTTGATTCCTTTTGAGGACGCGACTCTGTTTTTGAGCAGGCATGACTATGGGATCAACAACATCATCCCACTCGTCCATGTTCTGGAAAGTGCACTGAAAACCATCATCAGCGAGGATTCCCAGGCCACCACTCCAAGGCTGAACATCGCCTTGAGCCCAGAGATGGATGAAGTGCAGATGGAGGGTGAGGAGGAGGAAGATGTCTACGCCCAGCCATTCCGCACACCGCCACCTGGCTTCTCTGCCTCTCAATCACAGGAGGAGATGGAGGATGAGGTTGTAGAGGAAGAGGAGGAAGACCCCAGCAGACCCTGGAACTATACCGAGGACAGTGGAGAGGAGAGGCGCTCATTGTCCTTGGTGCAGATGGCAAGGTGCCTGCGGGAGTGTCTCAGGAATGACAGCCGGATTGTGGACATCCACCAGAGGGACCAATACTGGCTGGCCACCCTGGTGGACCCTCGCTTCCGCCGCAAAATGGCAGAATTTTTTCCGCCATCAGAGAGGGAGGCAAAACTGGTGTACTACCGGGACCTACTCACCAGTCAGTTGGTCTCAACTTACCAGCGAGACCAGCCAGGTTCCCAGACAACATCCTCTCGGGGGGAACCAGCGCGCTCCACTACCACCACCACTAGTGGAGGCGTGAGAAGTCGCTACAGCCTCCAATCGCTGATGAGCGATTTCATGCAGCCAGCTGCTGAAGAGGGGACACAACACCGGACTCATGGCGTGGACCAGCATGAGCTCACCCACCAGGTCACTGCCTACCTGGATTGTACCCTGCCCCAAAGTGTCACCGACTCCGTGCAGTACTGGGCAGAGAAACTGGACATTTGGCCTCAACTGGCAGAGTTTTCTTTGGCTCTGCTGTCCTGCCCAGCCAGTAGTGTTGCGTCAGAGAGGGTGTTCAGTGTGGTGGGTAACATCGTAACACCGCAAAGAACGAGGCTCTCTTGATCACAGTCTTGACATGCTGACTTTTCTAAAGATGAATCGTGCCTGTATTACATCGGATTATACCACCCCCCTGCTTGATGCCTCACACCGGTGCACCGTCCAACCCATACCCCAAGAACAATACCATCCCTAAAATAATCCCCACGACTATGCTTCACAAAGTGGGGATTTCACCTTTTGTCAAATATAGCCGTGGGGTTCTATCCCTGGCACCCGTGCCAAGGAACACTACTCACCGTTTTGTGAGCGGGTACTAACTGTTCTTGAGGTATTTTGTTGATATCATGAGAGTAGTAAAATCTCGCACCGCAAATCCCGATGGGGTTCCTCTCTGTGCGAATGATTTCACGCCTCTCATGCAGTCACACGTGGAATAAGGCTGTCTATGGGGTATATATCACGGAGGCTGTTGTCCTTCAACTGTGATATAAAAAACCTCCACAGTTAGTTACAGCAACAAACAGTTGCTGAAAGGTAGGTTAACGTGCCTTATTTACGGGTGCCTTTACAATGGGATTCTTTTTTGGGGTTCTCTGCTGCCTAAAATCCACAGCGCATCGTTGGCTGATCTTATGCCACCTTCAGTACTATGGGGCTGGACGCAAATACCCAGTTCAGCGCAGAACTGCGTATGTCCGGACGGCACCATAGTACTGAACGCCGTTTGGTGAACGGTATAAAAATGCCCTGTGGATTTTACTCAGCAGACCCGCAGCCACATGTGAAGGTACCCATAGGATGAGGTTTTTTGGGAGTGACCAAAGAAAGGGGGCGGGAAGGTCACTCCCATACCCCATCAGGGGGTTTTCCCCTACCCACTTTAAAAGATAAGTCCAGGCAATTAATAACTTTCTGTGCCCTTACTTGAACCAGAAGCTTATAAATTGCCCGGACTTATCCTTTAAAGGGAACCTGTCATCTCCGAAACACCCCCTGAACTAGAGTAAGTGTTGTATAGTGTAAGTGATGCTGAATCCGAATATGTAAGTTTTATCTTCATACTCACTTCCATTCCGACGCTGTGCTCCCACAAACCTGCAGTAAAATGCACTCAGTGGACTCTGGTGCTCACTCACATAATGGAGAGGACTCAAAGAAGAGTCCACTGAGTGCATTTTACTGCAGGTTTGTGGGAGCACAGCGTCAGAATGGAAGTGAGTATGAAGATAAAGCTTACATATTCGGATTCAGCATCACTTACACTATACAACGCTTACTCTAGTTCAGGGGGGGTTCCGAGATGACAGGTTCCCTTTAAGCTAGCTGGTGACAGCACTAAAAAAAACACAAAAGCATACATCCATTGAGTTGGGCGCTGCACTCGGTTAGGACATCAAACTGATGTAACAAAGATATATATATATGTCTCGCCAACAGCCATAGGCCCAGATTCAACAGGTTTGACACCAGAGTAGTTGTGTCAATGTGTAAAGCGAATGCCAGTGAGGTGTCCATTTCATGAAAATTGGACACGTATTTTTGGATAATGGAACTGGCGTAAAGCCTTCTTGAATCTGTGCCTTTTTAAATATCCTTTCTTCACCTCATAGATTCTGTGGGTGAGGTTGTCTGTCTATTTAACCGTATCCGTATCCTACTAGACTAGCTGTAATGTTAGAGGGTTTTTTTTAACGTTGACTGTCATGTGCTGAACTCTACATCAACATTTTGTCATGTATAAAAACTGATTTTTACAAGCGTGCATATTCTTAGCTACCAACTTCAGTTCTCTGTACTAGGCCCTTCTGGGTCCAAAATAATACTACTCCTACTAATGCCCCCACCGTCAATTGTCTATTTGGAAACATACTGGGTGCAATCAAGAGCTGCTGAAGCTGCCTCCTCAACTTGTCTCTTCTCAACCATACTGGCCAGGGTGCTATCAAGTGCTGCTGCCTCCTCCTCCTCCATCAATTGTCTGTTCTCAACCGTACTGGCCTGGGTGCTATCAAGTGCTGCCTCCTCCTCCTCCGTCAATTGTCTGTTCTCAACCATACTGGCCTGGGTGCTATCAAGTGCTGCCGCCTACTCCTCCGTCAATTGTCTGTTCTCAACCATACTGGCCTGGGTGCTATCAAGTGCTGCTGCCTCCTCCGTCAATTGTCTGTTCTCAACCATACTGGCCTAGGTGCTATCAAGTGCTGCCGCCTACTCCTCCGTCAATTGTCTGTTCTCAACCATACTGGCCTGGGTACTATCAAGTGCTGCTGCCTCCTCCTCCTCCGTCAATTGTCTGTTCTCAACCATACTGGCCTGGGTGCTATCAAGTTCTGCCTCCTCCTCCTCCGTCAATTGTCTGTTCTCAACCATACTGGCCTGGGTGCTACCAAGTGCTGCCGCCTACTCCTCCGTCAATTGTCTGTTCTCAACCATACTGGCCTGGGTGCTATCAAGTGCTGCTGCCTCCTCCTCCTCCGTCAATTGTCTGTTCTCAACCATACTGGCCTGGGTGCTATCAAGTGCTGCCGCCTACTCCTCCGTCAATTGTCTGTTCTCAACCATACTGGCCTGGGTGCTATCAAGTGCTGCTGCCTCCTCCGTCAATTGTCTGTTCTCAACCATACTGGCCTTGGTGCTATCAAGTGCTGCCGCCTACTCCTCCGTCAATTGTCTGTTCTCAACCATACTGGCCTGGGTACTATCAAGTGCTGCTGCCTCCTCCTCCTCCGTCAATTGTCTGTTCTCAACCATACTGGCCTGGGTGCTATCAAGTGCTGCCGCCTCCTCCTCCGTCAATTGTCTGTTCTCAACCATACTGGCCTGGGTGCTACCAAGTGCTGCCGCCTACTCCTCCGTCAATTGTCTGTTCTCAACCATACTGGCCTGGGTGCTATCAAGTGCTGCTTCCTCCTCCTCCTCCGTCAATTGTCTGTTCTCAACCATACTGGCCTGGGTGCTATCAAGTGCTGCCGCCTACTCCTCCGTCAATTGTCTGTTCTCAACCATACTGGCCTGGGTACTATCAAGTGCTGCTGCCTCCTCCTCCTCCGTCAATTGTCTGTTCTCAACCGTACTGGCCTGGGTGCAATCAAGTGCTGCCGCCTCCTCCTCCGTCAATTGTCTGTTCTCAACCGTACTGGCCTGGGTGTAATCAAGTGCTGCTGCCTCCTCCGTCAATTGTCTGTTCTCAACCATACTGGGTCCAATACTGTACTATTACTGCTGCTGGTTCCACTGTCAAATGTCTGTTTTCCACCCTACTGGGTCCAAGGCAATGCTGCCGGTGTTGCCAACTTGCACTTTGTGTCCTATGTCCCGTGTAATCACTTACACCTTGGCTAATGTGTACCTGTTCTGGGGTGCACAAGGTCTAATTAAATGGTACGCCTGTCTGTCTTCTGACCTGTGATGTCACTGAGACCGCATCGACTTCAACGCAGCCTATTCTTGGGCTGGTTCCATGATCTACCGTGTGTTTTTGGTGCTCTGGCATGACATGGACTGCTCCAGCGGACATCTTCAATGCTTTCAAATGTTGTCTACCTGGCTGTCGCCGACTATTTTTGCACTTTGATTTTTTCAACTTTTTTCATTGTAATAGCAACTGCAACTAAACGAAACTATACCCTATCAGACTCCCACTATTGTAGCTGCAATTATTCAGCCGTTATAGCTAGGTTCATTTTAGGTTCGGTTCGTACGAATCCGAACTTCACGAAAGTTCGCCGAACCGAACCGAACTTTTCAAAAGTTCGCTCATCTCTAATCTTGACTTCTCCAAAGCATTTGATACTGTACCACATAAAAGGTTAGTATATAAAATGAGAATGCTTGGACTGGGGGAAAATGTCTGTATGTGGGTAAGTAACTGGCTCAGTGATAGAAAACACAGGGTAGTTATGAACGGTACATACTCAGATTGGGTCGCTGTCACTAGTGGGGTACCACAGGGGTCAGTATCGGGCCCTACGTATTTTCTTTAATACAGTATATTTATTAATGATCTTTCACACTAAAATATAAATGTTTGCAGATGACACTAAACTGTGTAAAGTAATTAACACAGAAGATGACAGTACACTGCTACAGGTGGACCTGGATAGATTGGAGGCTTGGGTAGAGAAGTGGGAATACTTCTCAATGTATTATTGGACTATACTAATATTAAAGGTTATAGTTAATAGATTTCTAGAGAAGGGTCTTTGATCCACGGAGTTATTCTAATTTCCTGATTGGCGTCCAGAAGGAATTTTTCCCCTAAAATGAGGAAAATTGTCTTCTACCTCATAGGTTTTTTGCCTTTCTCTGGATCAACCTGGCTAAACTGAATGGATGGATGTCTTTTTTTCAGCCTTCCAAACTATATTACTATGTTACTATTTAAAACTGCTAAGAGTGCTAAGTAAAAGACCTGGAAGGCAGTTAAACAAACCATTGTGTATAGTTTTAATCACAACTTCACTATGAAAGAGAAGTTTTAGTCCAGTGCATTCCACAAGTACCCCAAAGATGGTCCCTAATTCTGAAGTGCTATCAGCTCTCTGCAGTAAGCACTCCAGAACCCTTTCTCTCTACTCTTGAGCGATAACTATAACATCCTTCTAGATCATGCTACAGTTTCAGAGCAGAAGGAAGCAGTTGCCCAGCAATTCACTGCAGAGCACTTCAGCATTAAGATCCACTCTTAGTGCATTTGCAGGAAAAACCTACAATGGACTAAAATTATGGCTTTTTTTTTTTTTAAACAACAGTTTTATTTTATTGTATAGTAAAAATAAAGTACAAACATTCGTATAAGCACCCATTGGGCATAGTCATAAAGAGTCGTTATGTGATCAGGCTTACGTTTGTACAGCAATGGTGTTATACATATGAGACAATATTCCTTCAAATGTCACTCAAACATGTGGAACCAGGAAATTGTAAAATAACAACAACCCAACAGAACAGTTGGGGAACATGGGGCGGGAGGGGGGGAGGATAGTTTCAGGGGATGGGGGAGGACAAACCAGAGGGGGGGTATAGGATATTTCCAAAGATGTAATGGTGGGCACATCACCTTTATGTCTTCCCACAACGTGTCTATGAGGTATAAGACAAATCTATCAGGGTCTTATATCATATCTCCCCCTGTACACTTAAATCGCAAATTAGCAAAGGTACTGGTTAGGGAACCTGGGCATTTGGGAGGGGGGAGGAGGGGGAATCTGCATAACCTCGAAAAAGAGACCAAGGGGTCCATACCTTAAGGAAGGTAGGAATATTATGCCTCTCCCATGCCGTTAATTGCTCAAAACGGAATATTTGGTCTACTCTCGCTTTCCATTGTGATAAGCTGGGTGCTTTATCTGATTTCCAATGATGAGCGATGCCAGCAGGGGGTGCAGGAGTTGTTTTGTATCTCGTGGTAGTTTTAGTCCCGTGAAGAGGCTCAAAAGGGACAATTTGGGCGAGTTTGGGAGCTTAGTGTTACAAATCTTGGATAGGTCTTTCAAGATCTCAGCCCAAAAATCTGCAATAGCTGGGCATTGCCACCAGATGTGTAAGAAGGATCCTCTGTCTGATTTACATCTCCAGCAAATATCACCAGTTTGTGGAAAAATACGATGTAAGTGCTCTGGGGTGTAGTGCCACCTTGTTAGTATTTTATAATAATTCTCTTGCAGTTTAACACATCTAGAAACCTTCCCAGTCTGGGCTAATAAAATTCTGGCCTCATCAGGGGTGAATTTTATCCCACAGTCTCTTTCCCGTTTGTTTAGGAACCAGAGGTCAGATTTGTGCTGTGTAGGAAGCAAAAGAGAATAAATTGCGGAAAATTTTCTTCTTAGGTTCTTGGGTTTGAAGAACAAAGGTTTCAAATTTTGTTTTTGCTGAGTTATCTTGTTGTGGGATAGTAGCATTTTTCATATAGTTTGCTATGGGATGTATATGAAAGGTGGAGAGATCTGTTAGTTTTGGGTGGGTTTGTAAAGTAGCAGCTGATGGGGGTACTGGGAATGTCTCTATCGTGTCCCAAACATCTAAAAGGGGTATAGAATGGGATATAGCCGAGGTAGGCACTGTATCCCTGAACGCCGAGGGGGAATCTAACAGAACATCTTTAATCTGTATGAGCTCTAAGGGATGGGAGAGTAGTATATTTTTTAGTCCTCTATTTCTCCATAGAGTAAGGGTTGTCTGTGTGATCACATTTTGGGTGTCAGGAGTATGTCGAGCATGGCATTTTAGGGACAATAGCAACGATCTAATGGGAGTATCCGACATTTCCAGCTCAGCTTGAACATCTAGCCTATCTAATGAAGCTCTCATGAGATCTAAACACCTATTCCCATGGACCGCTTTGTAATAGGTTTTGAAGTCGGGAATTCCCATACCGCCTTTTGTAGAATGTTGAATTAGATATTTATGCGCAAGACATGGTCTCTGTTTGCGCCATAGAAAGGAGGATAAGGAGGAGTTTAACTTAGTGAAAAATATCTCTAGTAGTTTTATAGGCAGTACTTGAAGATAGTATAGAATCTTGGGTAAGATAAAAGTTTTAATTAAGGCTCGTCTCCCAAACCAGGATTCAAAGGGTATATCCCAAGAGTGGAGTAGTGAAAGAATGGCTGAAGGTAGGTTTTGAAAATTGGCTTTGTACAAAGAGGATATCTCTGGTGTAATGTTTACCGCCAAAAACTTAATAGAATAGTTAGTCCAGGAGAAAGGGAAGTTTCTCTGTAATTCCAGGCCTAGTTGTTTGGGTAAGGAGATATTTAATATGTGGGATTTGGTGAAGTTGATTTTAAAGTTGGATAGTTTGCCAAAATGATCGAAAGAGGATAAAATAGCAGGAAGAGCTTCGGATGGGTTTGATATGAACAAGAGAACATCATCTGCAAAAGCAGCTAACTGATGTTCTATTTGCCCAATTTTATTCCCTCTAATATTAGTATCCTCTCTAATAGCTTGAAGGAGTGTTTCAATTGTCAGTGCAAATAGGATGGGGGATAGGGGACAGCCTTGTCTTGTGCCGTTGCTAATTTCAAACACGGGGGAGAGGATCCCGTTAACCCAAATTCGGGCTTTAGGTTTGTTATATAAAGACATTATAGCAGAGATAAGAGGGGATGGGATGCCCAGACGTATTAAAGCTCTAGTCATAAACAGCCAGTCCACTCTGTCAAATGCTTTTTCCGCATCAGTACTGAGAAGGACTAGCGGGGATGAGGAGAGCTTAGCATGTTGCATTATATGCAGCAGTCTCTTGGTGTTCATTTTTCCTTCCCTGCCAGGTATAAAGCCCACTTGCTCTGGGTAAACTAAGTGAGGGAGAAAAGGTTTTAGTCTGGTTGCAATCATCCTGGCAAAGAGTTTTAAATCATTGTTTAGTAATGAGATGGGACGGTAGCTTGCACAAAGCGAAGCGTCTTTGTCCTCTTTGGGAATGATAGTTATATATGCCATTAACATTTGTTCTGGTAGGGCAGAGCCTGTGAGAGTGGAGTTAAAGAGTTTTAACAGTATAGGGAGAAGCAGAGTGCTGAAGGTCTTGTAATAAATTATCGGTAGTCCATCCGGACCAGGGGCCTTATTCAGGGGGGAGAATTTGAGAGCAGACTCAAGTTCCAATAGAGTGAAAGGAGCAGACAAGGACTCTGCTTGGTCAGAAGATAGTTTGGGGAGTTTGAGGGAAGAAAGCCATTTATCAATATATCTCTCTGTGTGAATTTGGTTGTCTTGAGAAGTGGAAATCTCAAGGTTGTACAAGTCTTTATAAAATTCTGTGAACCGTTTGGCTATATGGTCCGTTGCTCTGAGTATGGTGCTTTCCTTAGATTTAATATGGGAGATAAAGGACTTAGCCTTTCTCTTCCTTATTTGGGAAATAAGGAGTTTGGTAGCTTTATCCCCATGTGCATAATATTTATGTTGGGAGGACATAAATAATTTCGCTGTGTATACGTTTAATAAGTTTTTCAAGTCATTTCTAGCTGTGCTGAGTTGTTCCCAGAGGGAATGGGATTGAGATGTTTTGTGGGCCTGTTTATTTCCAATCAGTCCCTTTAGGAATATATATCTCCCATCAGGGTCTATAAGGGAAGAACACAGAGCAAAAGAGATCAAGGTCACAGAGCAAAAGAGATCAAGCAAAAGGTCTTATGAAATGTGATACTAACTCCTCTGGAGGCTGAGGAAGGGGATGTACTGTGATGCCATTGTGTATACATTAAGTGTTGTAGGCGTGGAACATGTTTGTCCCTGAAATGGGTTTCCTGTAATAGAGCCACTCCTACCTTTTCTTTTTGTAAGAAACAGCAAATTTGACTTCTCTTTTCCGCTGCGTTCATCCCTTTAACATTAAATGAGCAAATGGTTATTTCAGCCATATTCTTGGAGTACCTAGAAACTCTGGGATACTAGATACGAGAGTAAGGATGAACAAGAACATGTATCTATAGATCTAACATTATTTCTGTTACGTCTAGGCCCAGAAGATATAGGGATGGGTGGAGGGTAGTCAGAGGGAACTTGGGAGGGAAAAAGGGGGGGATAGGGTAAGAAAACAGATTCATTAGTGCACATACCCTTAACCAAGATTAGGTGGGGTGAAAACAGTATAGTTTTGTAGGCAAAACTATAAAAACATAGGGAACATTTAGACTATTTGGGGAGGAGGTCTTCCATCTTGTTAGCCAAAAGCCTCATCCCAGGCCGTCCAAGATGGAAGATATTAGAAACCCGTTAATTTGGGAATAGATATTTGAAGAAGGAGAGAACAAAATAGCATAATCAAAAGAAAATGTAACTTTTTCACGGTAGAGTATCCAAAAGCTTGAGCTGTTATAAAAAAGAATAGACATCAAATTGATATCAATCTAAGGGAAATAGCCCGTGAACCAAAAATAATATTAGAGGTGAAAGAGGAGGGAAAAAAGGAAGAAGGGGATATATGTCTGGTAGCTTGGAAAAGGAGAGAAGGATATAGGAACACAAATAAAAAGGAATTTAGCTTATACAGACTGCGCATGTGGATACTTGGGTATCAGAGAAAGTCCCGGAGATGTCATCCAGCAAAGTCCATTTGCGAAGGATCTTGGATTTGTAGCCTCTGTGGTGTCATCTTGGAGGGGGTATTTTTTCCTCTCTGTGTCTTCGCGGAGCTCACCGGGGTCCAGGGCACAATCTGAGGTAAAGAAAGTAAGTCCGCAATGTTTTGTGCTTGGCACCAGTCTAGAATGTCTAAGTCCTCTATATCCAAGGTCTTGTAGGCTTGCTGCAGGTCCGAGTGGGATCTAATCTCGAGCTTTCTCCCCGGAGTGTTGGCAAGTAGCCCGAAGGGATGTAGCCATCTGTATGTTATATTTTTACGTCTCAAGATTTCCAGGAGAGGCCTCAGACAATTGCGTTTCTTTAAGGTCATTGGTGAGAGATCTTGATAAATAGAGATGATCGCGCCTTCATATTCAATCTTAGGAGTTTTTCTGGACGCCATTAGGATCTTTTCTTTTGCTTGATAATTAGTCATTCTACATATAACGTCCCTCGGGGCTTCATGCGGTTTTGGTGTGGGGCGTAAGGCCCTATGGGCTCTGTCCATGGCAATGTCTCCAGTGTCAGTGCATAGCAAGGTGCTGAAGATATGTTGCAAGGTGGACATAATAGCGTCCGGGGGTACCGTTTCTGGCAGGCCTTTCAGCCGCAGGTTATTACGTTGTCCTCGATTTTCTTGGTCTCCCACCAGTGCATACAGGTAATTTACATGCGCTTGGCAGTTGTCTAGATTAGATGAAACTGCTAAGTTGAACTCCACTACTGCCGTATGTGAAGTCTCAAGGGCTTCCATTCTACTATGCATCCTGCCTCATGGTCCTACTATGGTCCTGCCTCATATCTTTCATTTCTCTTATGAGAGGTTCAAGGGAGGAGGTAAGTAGGGACTTAAGGTATGATTTAGAGATAGCCTGTTCCTCACCGGCTTGGGATTCTTCAGTTTCGCTGTCGCCATCTGGCTCCGAGCCTTCGGCTCCCGCCTCTAAGAGCTCATGTCTCCTTGCAGGCGCCATCTTGGGATTCTGGAGCGCCGGTGTCCCCGTTGGTTTTCTCATGAAACACTCGATTTCTCCTTGAGTGGAGGCTGTTTTTTGTGCAGCGCCATGGTCCCTTGATTTGTCTCTCCCTGTTTTGCCCATTTTCTCTGGGTTTTGAAGCTGAGATAAAGCCTGGGATAGGTGGCTAGCAGCGGAGCTCAGGCAAACGCGTGCATCCGGCTCTGCCGTGAAGCTCCGCCCCCAAATTGTGGCTTTTTCTCACCATCACTGGACTCATTAGGTGAACATTTTGAAAGGGTACTGGAAGAACAACAGGGGACTCCATAACAAGTATGTAACAGCAATATCTAGACATTTTTATCAATTAATGTAATATATTGTTTTTTAGTTTTTAATCATGTGGCAACACCTTTAATAAGTTAATAGCTTGCAGCTTGTAAATCAGTCATATTTATATTAGTCAAATGAGAGTCCATCCTGAAAGGTCAACCATCTGGGATGTAGATGAATTAAGTGATTATGTGTTCTAATTTTGGCCAGTGGAGGAGTGCTAAAAATTACCCACAAGGAAATAGTGTCAGGATGAAAGCAGGATCATAATTTATAAAAAATACAATAAAAAAAAAAATCATGTATAAGAAAAAAACAGTCCAAAACAATAGTTTGATAAAACACCTCCTTGAAAGAAATTTGTTTTTCTTTCCATGTTTCTACCATAGCTTGTTCATACCACTATGTTTTAACCCAAATGTTATTGCAGTGGAATTTTTTTTTTATCCATTAAATGTGAGCTATAAATCTGTTCAATTCATTCACTACTTTTTCACTCAAGTAATATTTGTTGAGTTATGATGATGATCTTCACAATGATTTTGTCAGGCATCTGCCGCCTTCATAATAAGTTCAAAAGGATCAGCACAATGCAAATAGCTTCAAGGGGACAAAATAAAAGGTACAGTAGGACATATTTTGCACTCTCCTTCCAGTTTTGTTACTTTAAAGGTGGATACATAGATAGATAGAACAAAGATAGATTTCTACACACATAGAAAATAGATTATACAGTAAAATAAAATCAGCACTTAACCAGATTTACTGTTTTCTGTATATTCACTTAAACAAATACAACATTTTTAATTTTTTGCAAGAAGTATAGAAACCAGTATTATAAAACAAAACTAGAATGTGGAATTGTATGTTAGTGAGGGATGATGTTAAAATATGTTTAGCCTTTAAAATGACACTAATAGCCTCAAGAGATTATTGGGATCATTTATCAAACTGGTGTAAAGTAGAACTGGTTTAGTTGTCCATAGCCACCAATCAGATTCTATCTTTCACTTTCCAAAGGAGCTGTCAAAAATGAAAGGTGGAATCTGATTGGTTGCTATGGGCAAATAAGCCAGTTCTACTTTACACCAGTTTGATAAATGAACCCATCTTTCTTTCTTTCTTTTTCTTTCTTTTTCTTTCTTTCTTTCTTTCTTTCTTTCTTTCTTTCTTTCTTTCTTTCTTTCTTTCTTTCTTTCTTTCTTTCTTTCTTTCTTTCTTTCTTTCTCTTTCTTTCTTTCTTTCTTTCTTTCTTTCTCTTTCTTTCTCTTTCTTTTTCTTTCTTTCTTCTTTTTCTTTCTTTTTTCTTTCTTTCTTTCTTTCTTTCTTTCTTTCTTTCTTTCTTTCTTCCTTCCTTTCTTTCTTTTCAACAACTATGTCTATTTCAATGTTGATGGGTATAGACTGAAACTGTTTAGTTACTGCAAACTGAATAAAACTGCTACTGAATTAAGAGAAAGGGAATATTAAACTGGCAAAGTCTCTTATTGACTTTCATAATTATTCATTTTCATATATGTATGTTTTTATTTTTGTGGCTTTAAGCTTGTGTTGTTAATAATTTTACCAGAAAAAGGTAGGGAATTGAGAGCACAAACTGACTGCAAAGGCTTCATCCTATGACATGGCCACATTTAGGGGAAATTTTTCAAAACTGGAGTAAAGGAAAAGCGAGCTTAGTTGCTTATGGCAACCAATGAGATTCCACCTTTCATTTTTCAAAGCACCTTTGGAACATGAATGGGTAAACCTGATTGGTTGCTGTGGGTAACTAAGCCAATTTTCCTTCACCAGTTTTTTCACACCAGCTCTTAAGTATAAACCATGCTACTACCAATGTTTGTCAATGGTTATTAGTATTTACTAATTACATTGAAATTCTAGGCCACGTTAAAGAGATTGTGTGACCTTGGAGCTGACAACCCCTAGGTTCCCCAGCTCCAATCTGAACATGGAAAACCCCACTCACTTGTCTGTGGTCCTGCCACAACTCCATTCTCATCCACTTAGAGTCCCCGTAAATTAGTTTTTTTTTTTTATTGGGCACAAGTTACGACCATTTGGGTTGTAGGCCAGACAACTATTTTAATAATGTGTTAAACACATTCTACATGGGATCATATAGAGTATATATCAATATGACATTTACAGTACATTCTTAATTGTATGTCATTTAGTTTAGCTATAGCTGAAGCTCTTTGGATCAGTCTGTGTAAAGTTCCTATATTATTATTTTTTTTGTTTCTTAATCACATTTGAATTCTTTTAAAAAAAAGTTAAAGAAAACTTCTTTAAACTTGCTTTACTAACACATAAAACGACAGCTCAGGCTTCTCTTTTCTTCTTTAATATGACGTGTTAAAATCCATATAATGAGATTTAAATAGAAAATAAAAATGGATGAACCTGTCAGAAAAGAAATGCCAGTGAATATAATAAAAAAGTTAGAATGTGAGGGAATGTGAAGGAAGGGAAGTTTGAGACAAAACTTCTTGAAGCTACGAAAGACAAGTACAAATCAATGAATCTAAAAAAATTGCTCCAAAATTAAGCTATTTAAACATATTAGTCTCTACCTCATTGTATTTAAATAATACAGAAATTATAGGCCTGTCATTTCACGACCTGTCAGAGGTGTTTCTTTAACCACAGTGATTTAGAATTTATCTTGCAAGGCTGAAATAGGTTTGACACTGAAGTCATCGGACAGAATAGACAAAATTGTGTGCCACCTACAGTACATTAGTGTTCCCATCTTGAAGCTACATGTCCAAAGACTTATCCATAAAAGTTGCCAGTCTGTAAGCACAAACCAGCAGCTATGCTTAATAATGTGTTAGTAATAAATTGTCTCTTGTAGCAATTAAATAAAGACATAAATGATGAAACTGACTGAGTACAAAATGAATGGCCACATTGATTTTTGCAAATGAACTGGTGGCTCTTGATGTAGATCTCTATAATAAGCCAGGGGCATATATTACCAGTGGGAAATAGCCAAATGACTAATCCCATAGCTGCACAATTGTACAATATACACCTTTATTTTTCTAAATTACAGTAATCCATTTACTATTGAAAGTGTCAGTTTACTGCTAATTCATAGTAAGCAGGTGTTGGCAAAATAGACATGGTCACTGATATGATTATTGGATTTTTTAAAATTTAATCTTTGTCACTAGAGGCTAAACACAAAGTTGTATGATTAGCAGCGAGCAATGAGTAGCCATTGGTACCAAAGATCACGTTAACATGAATATCAACAGATAGATAAATCAAGACTCTTGGTACAACAGTAAAAATAATATCATTGATACATAAGTCTGAGAATTACAGAAGTGCCACATGGATCCAATGTCGATAATACATATCCGGTGCTACTTAATTTTTTTATTCAAGATACCATTAAAAAGTCCACACCATGTGGAAAGTGTGATGCTTCATTCCTGGATTGAATGACACCTATTAGGCTGCTTTCGCATATGCGTTTTTGCTGTACGGCTTTGAGATCCGGCATGGGGTCTCAAAACCACAGAAGAATGTATCAGTTTGAATAATACAACTGGCTGCATCCATACAGAATGGATCTGGTTGTATTACACTGAAAATGAAGAAACCGGAACCGGCCCTAAAACCTTGTTTTTGTGTCCAAAAAAAACGGATCAGGCACCATTAACTTACATGGTTTTTGATGCTGGATCCAGCATGTTCAGTTCTCCATTTCACACACAAAAACACTGCTTGCAGCAGCATGGGAACGCAACAAACCAGAATGGAATGCATTCTGGTGCACTCTGTTCTGGTTTGTTCAGTTTTGTCCCCATTGACAATGAATGGGGACAAAACAAAGTGTTTACCTGTGGTTTTGAGATCCTCTGCCCGATCTCAAAGCCGGAAAGGAAAGCACAGTCATGAAACTTGGAAAGTTTCCCAACCACATGGTATCTCATAGCCACTTGCACCTGAAGGCAAAATAAATAGCATATGAGGTGTGGTTATGAATGCAATTGCACTCATTGAAGCATATGGAACAGTAATACCATGTTCATTTATAGATGGTCTTTATTCAAAGGTGTTTATAGGGATCTTAATACTGAAGGCCATTCATGTGAATGAGACAAAGCTGTAACAACCAGTAAGGATGTTACTAAGAGAGTGTGCAGAGTTCGCAGCTCTCACTTGAGCACAGTGGGTCCTTCAGACAGCTAATTAAATGGGGCGCTAATGGCCGAGCCCTCACCAACCTGTTCTAAGGATAGGTCATCAATATTGTGAACTCAGGAAGTACCTTTAAGGGTTATGACTGGTGTACTTAAATTAAATGTGTAGAAACATTAGATATTATTACAGTAGGTTTCATAAGATGTATTTCTTCAAAGCGGCCATGGTTCATGAGTATGATTGGGTGAAGGGGGAGAGAGAAAATATATAATTATAGTTAATTATTTATTTTCTTTTGTTCCTTTCTTTGTGCTATTTTTCAAATACATTTTTGTAAGATGGAAGTTGAGATTTGTTTTGAAAATTAATAAAATTTATGAAACAAAAAAGGTCTATGACTGGTGTCAGATTCACCTTGATAAATCAAAAAAAAAAGAAAAAAAGAAAATGTTAATTTAGGCCAGGAATTAGAAATGTACTCAATGTAAAGGGAAGATTATATTTAAGTTTAGTAAAATGATTCTTTTAGATTGCATTCTACTTACATATACAGTTAGGGCCAGAAATATTTGGACAGTGACACAAGTTTTGTTATTTTAGCTGTTTACTAAAACATGTTCAGAAATACAATTATATATATATAATATGGGCTGAAAGTGCACACTCCCAGCTGCAATATGAGAGTTTCCACATCCAAATCGGAGAAAGGTTTTAGGAATCATAGCTCTGTAATGCATAGCCTCCTCTTTTTCAAGGGACCAAAAGTAATTGGACAATGGACTCTAAGGGCTGCAATTAACTCTGAAGGCGTCTCCCTCGTAAACCTGTAATCAATGAAGTAGTTAAAAGGTCTGGGGTTGATTCCAGGTGTGTGGTTTTGCATTTGGAAGCTGTTGCTGTGACCAGACAACATGCGGTCAAAGGAACTCTCAATTGAGGTGAAGCAGAACATCCTGAGGCTGAAAAAAAAAGAAAAAATCCATCAGAGAGATAGCAGACATGCTTGGAGTAGCAAAATCAACAGTCGGGTACATTCTGAGAAAAAAGGAATTGACTGGTTAGCTTGGGAACTCAAAAAGGCCTGGGCGTCCACGGATGACAACAGTGGTGGATGATCGCCGCATACTTTCTTTGGTGAAGAAGAACCCGTTCACAACATCAACTGAAGTCCAGAACACTCTCAGTGAAGTAGGTGTATCTGTCTCTAAGTCAACAGTAAAGAGAAGACTCCATGAAAGTAAATACAAAGGGTTCACATCTAGATGCAAACCATTCATCAATTCCAAAAATAGACAGGCCAGAGTTAAATTTGCTGAAAAACACCTCAAGAAGCCAGCTTAGTTCTGGAAAAGTATTCTATGGACAGATGAGACAAAGATCAACCTGTACCAGAATGATGGGAAGAAAAAAGTTTGGAGAAGAAAGGGAACGGCACATGATCCAAGGCACACCACATCCTCTGTAAAACATGGTGGAGGCAACGTGATGGCATGGGCATGCATGGCTTTCAATGGCACTGGGTCACTTGTGTTTATTGATGACATAACAGCAGACAAGAGTAGCCGGATGAATTCTGAAGTGTACCGGGATATACTTTCAGCCCAGATTCAGCCAAATGCTGCCAAGTTGATCGGACGGCGCTTCATAGTACAGATGGACAATGACCCCAAGCATACAGCCAAAGCTACCCAGGAGTTCATGAGTGCAAAAAAGTGGAACATTCTGCAATGGCCAAGTCAATCACCAGATCTTAACCCAATTGAGCATGCATTTCACTTGCTCAAATCCAGACTTAAGACGGAAAGACCCACAAACAAGCAAGGCCTGAAGGCTGCGGCTGTAAAGGCCTGGCAAAGCATTAAGAAGGAGGAAACCCAGCGTTTGGTGATGTCCATGGGTTCCAGACTTAAGGCAGTGATTGCCTCCAAAGGATTCGCAACAAAATATTGAAAATAAAAATATTTTGTTTGGGTTATGTTTATTTGTCCAATTACTTTTGAGCTCCTAAAATGTGGAGTGTTTGTAAAGAAATGTGTACAATTCCTACATTTTCTATCAGATATTTTTGTTCAACCCTTCAAATTAAACGTTACAATCTGCACTTGAATTCTGTTGTAGAGGTTTCATTTCAAATCCAATGTGGTGGCATGCAGAGCCCAACTCGCGAAAATTGTGTCACTGTCCAAATATTCCTGGCCCTAACTGTATATGTAGCTATAAAAGTATGTGGTAGAACTTCAAAAATCCAATGAATGTCTTCTACAAGCCAAATTTTAATATCTATTCTACCTGCATACATCTAATGTACACAAAAACTAACATCTTCTATGATTTCCATGGAAGTGCTTAGCTATCTTCTTTTTGATTTAGAGTGATTCGGGTGTAATGTCATGCTTTATGCCATATGCCATTATGCCAGGACATACATTATTTTACACACGCACTTCAGCTTTCTGCAGTTTGAGCCAAACACTGAGTGGCCTATTTTTACATATTACTTTGCTTTCAGAAGATTTTGATAATGCAGATCCAGGTGGCATATGGCAGGCTGATTGTGATTGATGCTACCATATTGATTGTCAATTGTAATTCCTTATTGTGCATACTCACTCAGAAACACAGTATTCATCATTTGAACTGGAAAACACAGTACATACATACAGAATTACTATCTTCGGCAGAATGGGCACTTCAGATTTAATATGATCCAAATATATTCAAGTTATACTCAACATCCTTTGAGTTTTGATTGTAAGAGCAGTTTGGAACTTCTAAAGACTCAGTGTTCTATCTTTAAAGTCATTTGACTTTGCATAAAGTACCTCTAAATTGATGTTTTTGGAAGACATTAAACCTATTCATTATAAAGATGCTTTTTCAGCTTGGTGACTGGTAGTTAGATAACAACATACTTGATTAAGTAACGGAAGCTTTCAGTGACAGAGATAAATTATTCAAGTGTTATATACCTTTGTTTCAACTAACTGTTAATATACTTTAGCTTTACATTGCCAATGCATGGAAGCTGAAGAAATTAAAGGAATGAATTTTAATTAAAGGGATACTACAATGAAATACATTTATGGCAAATCCACAATATACGCTATAAAGGTGTGGTAGGTGCAGGCCCCTCTCCCTATTGGGAGAATAGGTGACCAATGCTTGCAATTTGTAGTCTATGGGAAGTTCTGTTTCTGTGAACCAGTACATAGGGATTGCAAGACTACTGTTCTTCCAAAAGGTGAGGGTCCCAGAGGTGGAAACTATATCTATCACACATCTATGCGGTGTCCTATGAACATTCAATAAATGGATAGGACATGAATTTTTCCTGCATATGTAATTTGAAGCAAAAACCTTTACCAAAACTTGTGGAGTTCAACTTGTACCTGAATTGGGCCATTGTGGAGATTCTTGCAGTTCTCTACCATTTTGATGAAGCCTAAGCTGTTCATAGCAATGGAGCAACTTGGCAGTCATCATAAGAAATACATTAATTGTCAATCTTGTAGATTGTAAGCCCTCATGGGCAGGGCCCTCTCTCCTTCTTTACCAGTCTGTAACTCGTCTGAATTATGTACAGTATGTATATCCCTTATCATATGTAAAGCGCTATGGAATGGATGTTGCTTCGATAATAATAAATAACTGCATTGTACAAAAATATGTAATATGTGTTAAAAGGAAATAACATCAGCTATCATCAACTACATCATGAAAGGCAGGTGACCAAAGAAGGCCAACCAAAACCCCCAAGATGCATGTATGTAAATGCAAACAAACAAGGTCAGAGCAGGTAGGACCACTAAAATGAATGTCAATGATGAGCTGATCACTGAGTCCTTTAGCACTGTATAGTATATACAAAAAAAAGACAGATTAGCTGGTATAGATGGTGTCAGTGATGTCAATACATCAATTAAGAAACTACATTGGCTGAATGTAAATATGGTCCAAGCTAAATTACAATTAATATGAATAAGGATATAGAACCTGATGGATTATAACCAAGGATTCTTAAAGAACTCAATTCAATCCTTTTTTGTGCCCTTGTTCATAATATTTAGTGATTTTCTAGTGACTGGCGTAGTGACAAGGGACTGGAGCAAGAGGGTTATATACTGAAGTATGTAACCATAAAGAATATCATAAGTGATATCCAGCATGGGTTGACCCATGAGTTGTCAGACTAACCTGATTTTTTTTATGAAGAGGTGAGTAGAAGCCTGGACGTCATCTTTAGTGCTTAATAGAGCACCCGTTTGTTAGTTATGACTTGCAAATTTCATGCACAGCCAGACATCAGCTTCTGGCAGCATTGCTGGAGAACCTTAGCCTGCTGCTCCTGAGCAATGGCCTCACGTTCACTAAAATTCTTTGATTTACTTGCTGCAACTTCCTTCTTCATATTTTACCAAAGATTATCTATGGTGCTATGTATTTTCTATAGGGTTCCAGTCCTATGTACTGCTGCTCCATAGGCCTAAAACGTTCCAGTTTTGTTTCATCACTCTATAGTACAGAATCCTCAAACTTCTGCAACTTATTTTTATGGTTTTAAGCATATTGGAGCCAAATTTTATTGTGCTTTCGGGTCAGTAGAGATGTAAGTCCTAAAGCTCAGACATGGAAACCTTCAGCATTTAGTATGCACCTTATTGTGCAAACTAAAACCTCAGTGCCTGCTGGCACCAAATCTTGCTGCAGATCTTTTGCAGTCACTTGAGGGTATTTGATCACCTGCCTCCTCAGGAATCTGGTGGCAGCAGGTGATAGCTTCTCCTGCGTGCCATATCCAAGTAGTGTAGCCAGTGTTTCTTTAACTTTGAACTTGTGAACTATGCTTCCAGTTGTAATTGTAGGAACATTCAGTGCCTTTGCTTGTTTGTGCAAGGTAATGATCTCTTAACTCTTTGGACTACTCTCTTGACTTCTAGCCATATTTCAAGCAATCAGACGTCACAGTCAACAAATCCCTAGCCAGTCCAGGTGTTTGATGTGTTTTATATCAAGCATACCTGATGTAGCTAATGAAGCCCTTAATGAGATGTGCTCTTACGAAGCATTCTATTCAGGGGGTTAAATAATTTTGACACTGTAATAGTTATTAAAAGTGGCATTATGTGTTGAATTAGGAGAAACTGAGCTAATTAATTTTTTCTTGTTTGGTTTATTGCAAACAGCAAGGTTGTAACATTGGCTACCAAACCTCATTTACAGTGGTGTTTGAATAATTTTGACTGCAGCTATATTCAAACTGTAGCCCACCCTTTAGGCCCAGGAGAATCTTTTTAAAATATATATTTCCTCTTGCTGATGTTTTCATGTGCCTTTAGATTTCTCCTGCTTATTATACTTGAATGGATACATGAAAAGTGCCTGGGCTTACAACAAAAAAGTATCTGCTTTTCTACTGGAAAGAGTGCCATTTTATCAGTACTTTAAAGGGGACATCTACAGTCATATGAAAAAGTTTGGGCACCCCTATTAATCTTAATCATTTTTAGTTATAAAAATTTGGATTTTTGCAACAGCTATTTCAGTTTGATATATCTAATAACTGATGGACACAGGAATATTTCTGGATTGAAATGAGATTTATTGTACTAACAGAAAATGTGCAATATGCATTTAAACAAATTTTGACAGGTGCAAAAGTATGGTTACCCTTATCATTTTCTTGATTTGAATACTCCTAACTTCTTTTTACTGACTTACTGAAGCACTAAATTGGTTTGGTAACCTCATTGAGCTTTGAACTTCAAAGCCAGCTGTATCCAATCATGAGAAAAGGTATTTAAGGTGGCCACTTGCAAGTTGTTCTCCTATTTGAATCTCCTCTGAAGAGTGGCATCATGGGCTCCTCAAAACAACTCTCAAATGATCTGAAAACAAAGATTGTTCAACATAGTTGTTCAGGGGAAGGATATAAAAAGTTGTCTCAGAGATTTAACCTGTCAGTTTCCACTGTGAGGAACATAGTAAGGAAATGGAAGACCACAGGGGCAGTTCTGGTTAAGCCCAGAAGTGGCAGGCCAAGAAAAATATCAGAAAGGCAGAGAAGAAGAATGGTGAGAACAGTCAAGGACAATCCACAGACCACCTCCAAAGAACTGCAGCATCATCTTGCTGCAGATGGTGTCACTGTGCATCGGTCAACAATACAGCGCACTTTACACAAGGAAAAGCTGTATGGGAGAGTGATGCGAAAGAAGCCTTTGTACATTAGCGTCAGTCTAGGGAATACGTTTATTTTCTCAGTTATAGATTATACAGTGCAGCGACAAATTGAGTGCTTTGTGGTACTAAAGCCGCCGTCTAAACACTATGTTTTTTTCTCTCAATTATATATTATATAGTGCAGTGACAAATTGAGTGGTTTGCGTTACAAAACCGCCGTCTAAACACTACGTTTATCCTCTCAGTTTTCAAATTATACAGTGCAGCGACAAATTGAGTGCTTTGCGGGAATAAAACGTCCGTCTAAACACTATGTCTTTTCTCTCTTTTTTCTAATTATACAGTGCAGCGACAAATTCAGTGATTTGCGGGCCAAAAGCCTACATCTAAACACTACGTCTTTTCTCTCTTTTTAGAAATTATACAGTGCAGCGACAAATTGAGTGGTTTGCAGTACAAAAACCGAACAAAAGTTTTTTCTCTCAGTTATATATCATACATTGAAGTGAACATACAAAATGTTGAACTCAAGGGCTAAGGGTCGAGGGCGTGGGTGTGGGCGTTCAAGTAGTGTAGGAGGCAGAGGCCGTGGTCCTGGGCAGGGTGACACAGTACATGTTGATGAGGGAGCAGTGGAACGCCGCAGAGTTTCGCTCCCTAGCTTTATCTCGCAACTTACTGGTTCACGTGGTACACCACTATTGAAACCACAACTGTGCGAACAGGTGATGATGTGGATAGCGGACAATGCGTCCAGTAATTTATCCACCACCCAGTCCACCCACGCTAGCTAAGGGAGTAGACCTCTGGCTCCTCCAGCTCAACCTCCTTTCCCCCCAGCCTTCCCCCCCCACGGAAAGTATGGATTCAGATCCGGCATACTCACAGGAACTCTTTTCAGGGCCCTACCCAGAGACACAAACCACTGCTCAATAGCAACCTGAGCAGTTGCTCTGTCCCGATGCCCAAAATGTAGAACTTTTGCAGTCTGTGGATGATGAGAGTGTGGAATTAGTGCAAGTAGTGCGTGAAGAGGTGTCAGATGATGATGATGATGATGAGACATGGTTGTCAGACAGTGACGTTGTTGTCAGGGCAGTAAGTCGGAGGGGGGATTAGCAACTGTTTCACGGAGTCAAGTTCCCGTGCCGAGGCCTAGATGTTCGCAAGTCTGGAGATTTTTTAAAGAAACTGAGGATGACCGACGGACTGTGGTGTGCAACCTGTGTCACACCAATATCAGCAGGGGAGCCACCACTACCAGCATGCGCAGGCATATGAGTGCTAAATACTCGCCTCCCGCCCTACAACCACCCATTCACCTGCACGATCCTCCACAACCTCCACCAATGTGTCCCAGCGCAGCGTTCAGCTGTCTTTGCAGCAGACATTTGAGCGCAAGCGCAAATACAATTCTAGCCACCCACATGCCCTAGCCCTAAACGTCCACATCTCCAAATTGTTGAGCCTGGAGATGCTGCCCTATAGACTGGTAGAGACTGAGGCTTTCCGCAACCTGATGGCGGTGGCTGTCCCTCGGTACTTGGTCCCCAGCCGCCACTATTTTTCCCGATGTGCCGTCCCAGCCCAACACCAGCACGTGTCACAGAACATCATCTGTGCCCTGACCAACGCGGTTAGTGATGAGGTCCACCTAACCATGGACACGTGGACAAGTGCTGGCGGGCAGGGACACTATATCTCCCTGACGGCACATTGGGTTAACTTGGTAGAGGCTGGGATCGAGTCTGACCCTGGGGCCACTCATGTAATGCCCACACCAAGGATTGCGGGGCCTACCTCAGTCACAGTTTCTCAGACTTATTATGCCTCTTCCTCCAACCCCTCCTCCTCCTCTTCGCACAGAAACGCTGAGCCAACAGGCAATGTTTCTGAGGGCTAACTGGTGCTCTATACAAACAATGTTTACGGAGGGCCACCTACAGGCCCTCTCTCCAATAAATTTTTTAGTAGTGTCAAATACAGACACTCAAAAAACAATTTTACATGAGGGAGTGTCTCCCCGTCTGCCATCATGTTCGGTCAGGCTGTCCGTAGGTACACCACCTCTGTCGTCCGCAGAAGCGGCCACTATGAGGAAGGCCACGGCAAGAACATCCCCTTTTCAATTGAGAACAAGTGGAGACTTGTAGGAGGATGACACTTTTCTTCGGCAGTGGATTCACCTTCCCCTTTATCATTGCCATACAACAGTTGGTGAAAAAGTAATTGGCAATGATGAAGAAAATGTAACGGTGCAGTGGACCGTCTGTGAAGAAAACCTATATATTCCCACCATGCCAGCCAGTGGCGTAGCTATAGGGGAAGCAGTAGCAGGGATGTGGCAAATCAGCAGGGTAATATTTCTATTTCTCTCTCTTTCCAGGGGTGGGGTGGGATCGTAACGCTGCGCATTGAAACAAGAGGATGGGGAGAGAGGGATTCTCCTACCTCTCCTCTGCGCTGCTGCACTGTGTAATCTGATTGGTGGAGGAACAGTGAGAGGAAGCTGCTGCTCCACCAATCTTTTCAAGTAATACTTCAGTCACAAACAGGGCCCGCTCCCAGACTTCCAGAAGCACCATGTGGACCCTGCATGTGACCCTCTACACTCCTGCCTGCCCGTCAGGCTGCCTCTCTTACCTGCCCCTCCACCTCCCTTGTAGTGCCAGCTGACCTCCTGCTCTGGCTTTAACAGACATCCAGGAAGCAGGAGCAACCCAGAGCAGCGCTGTCTCAGCCATCTGAGCATTGCTGCAGCCTTCCAGCCAGCCAATACAGTAGACCTTCAGACTCACTGCCAGCCTGACCAACAGTGGTAAGTTTGTGCCCCCTGCCCTGTACTGCACCCCCTATGCTGCATTCTGCCCCCTGCCCTGTGTCCCCTATGCTGCACTATGTGAGCCCCCTGCCCTGTACTGTACCCTCTATGCTGTATTCTGCCCCCTGCCCTGTACTGTACCCCCTATGCTGCACTATGTGTGCCCCCTGCCCTGTACTGTGTCCCCTATGCTGTATTCTGCCCCCTGCCCCGTACTGTGTCCCCTATGCTGCACTATGTGTGCCCCCTGCCCTGTACTGTACCCCCTATGCTGCATTGTGCCCTCTATGCTGTATTATGCGTGCCCCCTGCCCCCTATGCTGTATTTTGCCCCCTGCCCTGTACTGTGCCCCCCATGCTACACAGTGTGTGCCTCCTGCCCTGTACTGTACCCCCTATAATGCACTCTGCCCCTATGCTGCACTGTGTGTGCCCCCTGCCTTGTACTGTGCCCCCTATGCTGCACTGTGTGTGCCCCCTGCACTGCACTGTGTGTGCCCCCTGCCTTGTACTGTGTCCACTATGCTGCACTATCTGTGCCCCCTGCCCTGTACTCCCTGTGCTGTATTGTGCCCTCTATGTTGCCCTGTACCCTATACTGTATTTTTCCCCCTGCCCTGTACTGTGCCCCATGCCACACAGTGTGTGCCTCCTATCGTGTACTGTACTCCTTGCCCTGTACTGTGCCCCGTATGCTGCCATGTGCCCCATATGCTGTACTGTGCGTGTCCCCCCCAGCCTGTACTGTGTGCCCCTGCACTGTACTGTACCCCCTATGCTGTATCTTGCCCCCTGCTTTGTACTGTGCCCCCCATGCTGCACAGTGTGTGCCTCCTATCCTGTACTGTACTCCTTGCCCTGTAATGTACCCCTTATGCTGCCATGTGCCCTATATGCTGTACTGTGCATCCCCCCCATGGCCTGTACTGTGTGCCCCTGTACTGTACCCCCTGTACTGTACCCCCTATGCTGTATCTTGCCCCCTGCTTTGTACTGTGCCCCCCATGCTGCATAGTGTGTGCCTCCTATCCTGTACTGTACTCATTGCCCTGTACTGTGCCCCGTATGGTGCCATGTGCCCCATATGCTGTACTGTGTGTGCCCTCCCGGCCTGTACTGTGTGCCCCTGCACTGTACTGTACCCCTTATGCTGTATTTTGCCCCCTACCCTGTACTGTGCCCCCCATTCTGCACTGTGTGCCCCTGACCTGTACTGTACCCCCTGTGCTGTATTTTTCCTCCTGCCATGTACTGTGTCCCCCATGCTACACAGTGTGTGCCTCCTGCCCTGTACTGTACGCCCTATAATGCACTGTGCCCGCTATGCTGTCCTGTGCCCCTGCCTTGTACTGTGGCCCCCATGCTGCACTGTGTGTGCCCCCTGCCCTGTGAACTCTCCCTTACATATGCACATATAGGATGCCAGGATAGTCATGAAGGGGAGGCACCATACAAAATTTTGCTGTGGGGCCCAGTCAGTTCTACGCCCCTGATGCCAGCCATGGGTTGTACATAAACTAATAACAGGAAAAACAAAAAAAATATTTTACAGGAGGGTCAAATACAGACACTCCAAAACAATTTTTTAGGAGGGTCAACTTCGGACACTCCAAAACAAATTTTTGGGATACTCACCTACAGACATTTGACTGCAATCTCAGTCTGACCAAGGCATTGGTGGTGTCACTGCCATGCTGTGTCAGGCTAAATTTTTGGGTGCTTCACCTGCCACCTGAGTCTAACTTGGTCACTATGGGTTCACCGCCATGCTGTGTCAGGCTACATTTTTGGGTGGTTCACCTGCTATCTCAATCTAACTTGGTCACTTGTTGGTGTCACTACGCTGTCACCATGCTGTGTCAGGCTTATGCCTGCATCGTGGGGCGGGGGATAGCACAGCAGTGCCAGCATGATGGACCTTCGTTGCACCTAGTTGGGTGCTTTCCTAACACGTGATGGGCATGTGCCTCGCCTTTCTTGGTTTGGGTGAGCACAATTGTCTTGAGGGTCACCACCAGGCTGTTGCCCGAGAATTTGGGGTAATGGTGGGATTAGGCAGCCTCAGAGACATCCATGCATGCTGCCCCTGCTGTTTCCTGTCCATTTCCGTGTTGTTTCCATCATTTTCTGAGGTTTCCAGTTTTTCACCCAGCCTTCCCCAGGCAGAGCCTTGGTCCCCTGTAAAAAATGCTCGAGTCTCCCATTGACTTCAATGGGGTTCGTTATTCGAAACGAGCACCCGAGCATCGGGAAAAATTCGATTCGAATAACGAGCACCTGAGCATTTTAGTGGTCGCTCATCTCTAGATATTTGTCATCACATTCATTGATTTCCATCTCATACATTTTATTGAGCCCCCTGAATTAGAGATGAGCGAATCATGCAAAATTTTATTCAACGAACATTCGCCGAAATTTTCCTAAGATTCGTATATTCGACGAATAGATTCGTTGAATTTGCGTACAAAATATACGTAATTATATGGCATTTAGCGAATATTCGCGCACTAATAACAAACGTTCAGGTAAAAAGGTACGCAACCTCTTTGAACATGTACGCATAAGCATACAAATTGCATAAAAAAATGAAGGGCTTTGCTGACCCCTGGCTTCATATCGATACTGTATCAGCAGATGACAGCAGATCATCCGGCTGAGACTGAGATGAGCATGCCATCCATTCCACTACCACATTCACTTTCTCCTCCACTACAATTTTGCGCCTTGGTGGGTTAGCCTGGTGGAACAACGGGCAAGTATTGTGAATACTACTAGTAGATGCTCCGGCTACAGGTCCTTTGGCACGAGGTCTGGCTGGAACTGCACCCCTTTTGCTTATCCATTCCAGACATTTTTCAATTCACTCTGTGGCCCTGCAGCTGATCTTTGTCCCTGTATCCTGTCTCTCCCTATCTCTCCCCTATCTCTCCCTGTCTCTCTCTCCCTGCCTGATTAATTACTACCCCTGAACTGGCCCTGCACTTGCCCTGCAGTATCCCTGATATCTTTAATATGGATTCTCAGAGCAATTACACCCCAATTTTCACAAAACAGGTCTCAGAGTCTCAGAACTTCACACACAGTGCTTCTGCTCGTCTCGGCAGTCTCAGCAGAAGAGATGCGTCACTGGCTTACAGAGCCTGAGCCAATCAGAGCAAGCCCTGCCCACTAGGTCAGGTGACCGCTTTCTTCCCGGGCTTTTGCGCACGATAAATGAACTAACAGTAAAATTTTGCTAATGAATTGAATTTGTATGCACCAGCTTATAGAGTAACTTATACGTAGCAATAGCGTATACTTTATAGGACAACTAGTGAATGCGTACAAAGCCGAAGCGAATCACCTAATATTCGGATTTGCTTTGCAGCTAAAAATTTCCAAGATTCGATGCGAATCAACGAATCGACGAATAGATTCGCTCATCTCTACCCAGAATTAAAAAAAAAAATTAAGGAATTGTAATTCTGCATTAAAGGACACTAAGTTAAAAATGGTAATTATAACATTAGCATGCATGGTATATTACACTTGCTATATGTTAAAAAAGGGGGGGGGGATTTCAGAAAATGTAACTCACATACCTCTAAGGCCTGTAATTTCATTTGAATAACTTCCCACTTGGAGAGTTGTTGAACCAGCCAAGCATTGTGTTTAAACATTCCATGGGGATCCTCTATATATCATTTTCAGCTGTTCTACTGTATTTCTTATTACAAAAATACTTTCCAGTATGTGCAGAAGTAAGTTGACAAGTGTTATGTCACACAGTGATAATACATTAAGGGATCCATTTCTACACCTCCCTGAGGTGATGTTTGCACCCATGGTAGCACACAAAGGCATGTTCATTTAAAGCAGAAATAGTAATCTCATAATTTTTTTAGAAGAGCGATGCATTACATTATATGCAACAAACAACATTAATGAGTGTAATGAAACAAGTGGGATGTTCCTACCATAAAATATCAGAATAATAGACAGATATATAGATATAGGTCAATATTAGCATCAGACATAATGTACTTAACCGTTCAGTGGCCAAATATTCTACTATAAAGTGAAAGAGTGCTCTCCTTTTACTCAGTCTGCTGATTCCACATAGATTGCTAGAGAACCAGTTTAGTTACATGCTGATGCAAGTAGTGGCCCCATGACACAGTGGAGAGGGTGTCAGCAGTAAGGCAATGTTGATGTTTACTTTTCCCTTCTTCTCATCCATCAGAACAACCCCCAAAAACAGATCGTTTTCTTTGAGCATCTGCCTTCACACCCTGAGTATTTGGTCAGTAATTGATCAGTATTAGTAAGGTAAAAAAAAACAGGAGTGGGTCCAAAACAAAGATAACACATAATGGGAATATTTGCATGTCTTCTTTGTTTTGTACTCAGTATTGCTTTTGGATTCCAAGTCATGATTAAATCCTGATTCAAAATACTGACCGTGTGATAGGTGCCTCATGCTAAATTTGCATAAGTTTTGTCCATTTGCATCTGAAATCGGTTTTATTCAGATAGAAAAGAAGTCCTGCATGCAGGACTTTAATGACTTCTATCACATGATCAGTATTTGATCAGTTTTTTTAGCATCAGTATTTGATCAGTATTGGTAAGGCAAAAACTGGAGTGAGTCCACAACAGAGATATGATGATGGAAATATTTGCATTTCTTCTGTGTTTTGGACCCACTCCTGTTTTTGGACTCTAAATCAAATCCTTATTCAAAACACTAACCGTGTGATAGAGTCCTTATGGAAGATCCAAAGGCAAAGTCCATTGTGTTTTTCATTTTTCAGGTTCTTCTGACAGATAAGAAGAAGGTTAAAAAAAACAGTGATGTCAACAAGGCCAAACAGGAACACTAGTGGCGATATATTAGAATTGTGAGGGTGACAACAGTATGAAGAGTCAATATAGTGGCCCAGTCTCAGAGTGGTGAGCATGGCAACAGCATGAAGAGTCAACATAGTAACCCAGTCACAGAGTGGGGAGGTGGAGGGCAACAGCAGTGGCAGTAACCACAAAAAATGCTGGGTAGCAGTAGGAGAAGATGGCAGCAGAAGGTGTGTGGCATTAGGCGGGTGACAGCATCAAAATAGTGGCTGAAGCATGTGGCCAGAAGTAATGGGCAATTTTACACAATGTTTCAGTGTGGTAGCATACTGCAGTCAGAACATTACTCCCAGAATGATCTACTGTAGTCTGATGCATCAGGCACCAGTGTGTGGAAATACTGGCTTAACCATGCCTGATTCATCTTTATAAAGGTTAGTTTCTCAATATTTGTGTTGAAAGGCGAGTTCTCTTTGGGGTAACTATGCCACACTAAACATTTGCTCTGATGCTACACTTAAGGGTGGACAGGAAAGCTTGTCCAGGGCAAACTAGTCCAGTTGTGGCCATAAATCAAGTTTAGCTGCCCAGTAGTCCTGGGGATCTTGGATTTGGGATGGCAGGGTGCAGTCCAAGTATGCTACCCCCTGCTGGTTCAGATTCTGCTTACAAGATTCTTTGTAAAACACTTTCCCTAGCAACTGTCACACCTGTCCCTATGCTCAGTTCACCGTAAAATGGCAGAGACCAGGCAGAATGAGGCTTTTTATAGGGCTGTGAGGGGTTGGCTATGTGCTGATTGGCTGGCTGCATGGAATTATTTGTGATCCCTCATTCCTGGGCTTGATTCGTTATCACAAGATCTGATTCGTTACCACAAAGCGCAAGTAAATTTGGATGCGGAGCAATCACATTTTTATTGAAACTCAGATCAAATTCCACTTTGTTAATTTCAATTCGCTCAACACTACTAATATCGCGGCCCCAAAAATCCAAAAGCATCAAGTACGAAAATTATGTAAAACTGTGCAGTATAAAGAAATGTTATGCCTCTTCATCAAAAGTTGATTAGCATATTTCCAAACAGATTGTTCAAAAACGCTTTATTATATATTTTTTTCTTCCTGTCTAAATTGAGAAATATTTTTATCCACCAATCTTACTAAGTCTTGAGTAATCACTAGAGCATCACTTATGAACGGAAATTGGATACATCAATGAGAAAACAGAAAATGCAAGCTCTGTAAAAACAGGTTTACATAAACTTGATTCTGACAAATGACATATTTCACAATGTATTCTGCTGTAATCTAATTAGATTAATTAGATCAATATGTTTGCTAGCACTATATCATTCTGTCTGACTTAACATTTGAAAGAATGTTGCTGAGGGAAGGGTTGTACTGCTTAAATAGCTTCCAATGCTCATATTTTAGACCAGCATATAACTCAAAACTAAGAATATGTCACCTAATGTCAAAAAAGCTTTGTTTCATTTATAACCAAGTCCTAATCAAAACCTAATTAATTGAAGTATGTTCAGGCATACAGCTATCACTATGCTGCAACACAAAATCAGTTCATAAGACACAATTCATAGCATACTATTTTAAGGCTACATACAAGGTATGCAAATATCAGATTCTGAAGTACAATACTGTAATACTGTATAGTGCAAAATCTAGTGTAAAGAATATCAATGCTTCTTCGTAAGGAATTGTCACATTACTCAATGGCGAAGAGAAAAACATGATTATTGGTATAGCAAAAAATAAATAAATAAAAACAACAATAGTAAGAATGAACTAAAAAAGCACTCACTTATGAACTGACAACAAGCAGATGACTAAAAATATAATATACAGCATTATATCTGCTCCGCGAACATAAAACAAATTGAAAGACATAAGGGTATATTTAGCAAGGTAGGCATTTGTAATGCCAGTCTTGAAATACTTGAGCTAGAAAACTGACAATAAGTACAGATATATGTATCAAGCTGTTTAGGCCACATCCCTTGAACCCATGTCCCTACCACTCATCATAGAAGCTGTGAATGTGGTGGAGAATGGCTAAAAAATCACCAGTTTTTGTGCAAAATGGGGCTTGTGCAAAAATGTATTACTTTTCTGCACCACAATTCAGGGATAGAGGGATTGGTCAATTTCCCTCATAGTAGGTAAACACTATGTACATTGCACCTTTGTACAGTATACTACTGAATATGTTCTGCTGATTGTCTTTAAATGTTCAGAATCTTCAGAATCAGAAGAGAAATAGTTTGCTGTTTCATGATCCTATCAGTGTAAAATAACATTTACAGAAGAAAGGTCTAATTCTAGCATACTTTAACTTCGATCAATAAATAATAATAATAATTATAATAAGTTCTTGATATAGGCTTAATTCTTACCTCCAGGGCTTTGGTGAAATGATTCTTACTAGAGATAAGCTAAATTTGATATCTATTAGAGTGAAAGAGCACTCTCCTTTTACACTGTCTGCTGATTTCACATAGATTGCTAGATAACCTGTTCTATTAGCCAATGATACAAGTAGTGGCC
>ONZH01016358.1:0-49449 GCA_900303285.1 Rhinella marina
GAGACCCCTAAATCTGTTCATTATCAGGCGACCTGTTTGGTACTTAGGGGTTGGCTTTCCAAACTTTCAGAATATAGTGGCATCCATTAAAGATATATAAAGGTCTTGTTTATAGGATCTCTTGCTGTTACAATAGCAACCAACCAGATTCCATCTTTAAAGCATCCCTCCAGTTGACAAAAAAAAATCACATTTATAGGGTTGTCCGGGTTCAGACCCATATTTTCACCCAGACAGCGCCACTAAGATGAACATCGGAGTATTTCATGCTCCGATGCTCCCTTTAACTAACAAACAAATGGAAACAGTTATATGGTGACCTCCTTGTCTTCTTTAGCTGCAGATCTGTCAGTTCTCTCTTAGGTTCCTCTTCCATCATCCATGGATGCAGTGTACATCAGGTAGCCTGAGAAGCTGTGTAGCCATCTTGGATGACAGAAGAGGAGTATGGGATTTAGCCAATATTCAACTAATGCAAACATGAAAAGGAGGTCACCATGGAAATCTTCTGTTCATTCCCCAGTTTAATCTGACTGGTTGTTGTAGTCAACATGTTCACTTTTCATCATATATGCAGCTCCTGATCAGGAAGATTTATCACATATAGAGCAAATTGCCCATAACCAATTAAACAGCTGCTGGCCAATCATAGTTGGGATCTGATTGGTTGTTTATGACAATTCCTCCACTATCCCCTACCTTTTATATAGGGGACAAAACTTTAGGATTAAGTATAATGAATGTGGCAGACGTTACTGGGTATGATCCAGCATAAGTCCTAATGGCATGGTTTGTTGTAGATGGGTAGCGCCCAGCCCATGTCATCGTACTAGGAAACATTCATTGCTTGGATGAGTAGAACACTGAGCACTTAAGGGATTAGAAAAAAAAAAATCGAAGACATGGGATGATGCCATAAGCTCTGCTTGTAGAGACATCAGTGCCATTTTAAGAGCAGATTGAAGTGTTCCTGCTTGTTTTATAGAACAATGGCAAATTCACTTAAAGGCAAATCCAGGCACATTACATACACACATACACACACGCCCAGTTCCCAAGTATGCTTTCTTTGCAAAGCCGGACAACGCGCTGCTCATTTGTTTGGTCTATGGAAAGAGAATAGAAAGAGCGATTGTATTTTTATTCTATATATCATAGTATGCACTGGGGAGAGAGTTACTTAAGGTAGCACCTCTGTTGCATTCTGGGTTCTCCCCTATGAAACAATTCCTACTTGTTAGATTGGTCTGTTGACAATAACTTTATTCCAAAGGGTCCTCCTGCCTTGATCCCCTATGATCAGGTGTAATCTGTGGAATTAGCTGTGGCAGTAAGTGTTAAATTTCCCTGCAGTGCCCCACAGGGGAATGTAAGAATTACACAGTACTTATTCAAATCAGCTGGTTGTCTAAGCAGGATGGGTCCTCCTGAGATGTTCTTTGTAACTGTTCTCCACTTTGGGCAAGAGATGACTATCATAAACTCTGAATTCCCTTAAAGCAGGGGTGCACAACCTGCAGCTCAGGGACTCATGCGGCCCTCTGTACCATTCTGTGCAGCCCCAACCATCTGGTAACAGACATGTACCGTATTTTTCGCTTTATAAGACGCACTTTTTTCCCCAAAAGTAGGGGGAAAATTGCTGCGCGTCTTATAAAGCGAATACTAGTGAACACTTCCATTATGGAAGCGCTCACTAGTATGTAATAGGTGCCGGGAGTGGGAAAACATACTCACCCTCCTGCGCTGCAGCTCCTCTCCGGGTCCCTCCAGCGCTCCTCTGTCTTCTCTTTGCCGGCGCTGCACTGTCCTGACAAGAGAAGACAGAGGAGTGCCGGACCCGGAGCGGAGCCACGGCACAGGAGAGGTGAGAGAGTTTTTTATTTTATCCTTATGGGGCTGATGGGCTGATCTGAGGTCTGATGGGGGCACAGTGGGCTGATCTGAGGTCTGATGGGGGCACAGTGGGCTGGTCTGATGGGGGCACAGTGGGCTAATCTGAGGTCTGATGGGGGCACAATGGGCTAATATGGGGGCACAATGGGCTGGTCTTAGGTCTGATGGGGGCACAGTGGGCTGATCTGAGGTCTGATGGGGGCACAGTGGGCTGATCTGAGGTCTGATGGGGGCACAGTGGGCTGGTCTGATGGGGGCACAGTGGGCTAATCTGAGGTCTGATGGGGGCACAATGGGCTAATATGGGGGCACAATGGGCTGGTCTTAGGTCTGATGGGGGCACAGTGGGCTGATCTGAGGTCTGATGGGGGCACAGTGGGCTGATCTGATCTGAGGTCTGATGGGGGCACATTGGGTTGATCTGAGGTCTGATGGGGGGCACAGTGGGCTAATATGGGGCACAGTGGGCTGATCTGAGGTCTGATGGGGGCACAGTGGGCTGATATGGGGGCCACAGTGGGCTGATATGGGGGATGATGGGCTGATCTGAAGTCTGATGGGGCACAGTGGGCTGATCTGAGGTCTGATGGGGGCACATTGGGTTGATCTGAGGTCTGATGGGGGCACAGTGGGCTAATATGGGGGCACAGTGGGCTGATCTGAGGTCTGATGGGGCACAGTGGGCTGATATGGGGGCACAGTGGGCTGATATGGGGGATGATGGGCTGATCTGAAGTCTGATGGGGCACAGTGGGCTGATCTGAGGTCTGATGGGGCAGAATGGGCTGATATGGGGACTGATGGGCTGATCTGAGGTCTGATGGGGGTCTGACATGGAGAGCTGATGGAGTTCTGACATGGGGGCTGATATGGGGGTCTGATGTGATGTCCTGAAATTTATCGGGGGTCTCATATGAGGTCTGATGAAAAATATTTTTTTCTTATTTTCCTACTCTAAAACCTAGGGTGCGTCTTATCATTGGGTGCGTCTTTATAACGCGAAAAATATCTGTCTTGTGGCTGCTCACATGTATATATTTCATGTATTCTCCTATTAGATGGGAGTACTAGAAGTGTAACTAGACATTAATGATATATATACTGTATGTTCAATATGCCATAAATATAGTATTTCAGGTGGTAAAATCCAATCCAAGCTTTATGTTTGACCCTTGGAATTGGTTCAGGCTGACTATGTGGCCCCCAACAGAAAAGGTTGTGCACCCCTGCCTTAAAGGATACATGAAAATAGGTTCCCTAAACAGGACAACCCTTTTAAGTAGTTCCCTGTAATACTGTGATTCAAACACTACTTTGAAGAGGTTGTCTGCTTTAGCCAACCTTTTCGGGTATATGGATGTAATATAGGAGGCTTGCCCCACAATATACAGCTATGATTAACTCAAAATGAGGGGAAAATTCACTCTTTAGTAAGGGGTTGTCCAAAGTGGACAAACACTTTAACTATTTGTGATCTTTAGTTTTACAGTATTATAATTTCTAGTTTCTTTTCTAGTTTCTAATTCAGGGCATGTAAGCCCACCCAGGAAACATGCCAAACCTCCCAGGACCACTGCTTATGGGCAAGACTTGCATAAGCTACACTCACTTTTGGCCTGGGACAGTCGCAATTTGGCAGGACAGTCTCTGAATATTAGGGACAGTCACTGCATACTTGGGACTGTTAGTAACTATGTTTAGGTTGATGTTTACATTAGCTCATTAAAGTGGTTTTCTTATGAAATGAGTCTTAAATTGTGTTGAGGTCCTCCATTTGGCTTTCCTTCTTTGAGTCAGAGTGTCAAGCTGCACATAAAGACCAACTCTTGTTCTGGTGGAGCTTGCCCATCTATAAATTTCATGGTTGCCATTTTATTTGCATAATGTATTATTACATTACCAAATTATCTGGCCACAAGGGACTTTGTTGTGTCTTCTTATGTGGCTGATGGGCACTGGTGCAACCAATACCTCTACAGCGTCACCGCTGTTCACAACTATTTGAAGGATTCAGTCCTAATATTAGTTGTCCTACAGGTGTCATCTTCTCCTTGTAAAGTGTCAGGTTGTAGTCAATGTGCATTATACCATTTGTGGATAGATTGTTATTGGTGTGTGTTATCGTTGGTGTGGCAGCTGAAACTATTTTCTGTTGCACTTTTGGGATATTAGATGCTATACCATGTAATTAACGGTTCCTTAAAGGGGTATTCTCATCTTAGACAATGGGGGCATATCGCTAGGATATGCCCCCATTGTCTTATAGGTGCGGGTCCCACCGCTGGGACCCGCACCTATAGCCAGAACGGAGCGGGGAGCGCTGCGCCTGGAGGACCCCAGGTTTCCGGGGGTCCGGCCACCACCAGGCGCAGCTCCCCGCGCCGCTCATAGGAATGAATGGGAGCCGGGCCGTGCATGCGCGGTCGGCTCCCATTCATTTCTATGGAGCCGACGGAAGTAGCCAAGCCAGCGCTCGGCTATTTTCGGCGGGCCCCATAGAAATGAATGGAGGGCGGCTGCGCATGCGCAGTGCGCCCCTCATTCACTTCGGGGGCTCCGTTCTCGATATAGGTGCGGGTCCCAGCGGTGGGACCCGCACCTATAAGACAATGGGGGCATATCCTAACGATATGCCCCCATTGTCTAAAATGAGAATAACCCTTTAACAAGTTTTAGGAGAGTGATGTGTTTAGGCAGATTGGGTGTGCCCCACATTTACAAAGCAATATTAAAGTACTGGCGCATACTAATACTTATTAAGGGGAATCTCTCACCAGAGAATTAACTGTTAAACCAAGAATCAACTGTAGGGCTAGCTCATCTAAATGTAATAATACCTTTCACTTACCAATCTGTTGCTTCATTCTAGAGAAAAGGACTTTTAATAAATATGCAAATGAACACTTTTAGTGCTTCAAAGGTGGACCCGAGCCACTCTGTGCACCCTTGCTTCTTCCTATGCCAGCTGATCCCACTCCTTCTTGATGGACAGGCCCAGTTGAGATGACTATGCAAGAACTTGGCCCTCTCAATCAAGGAAAGGGGAGGCTGGCAGAGGAAACAAGTGGAGCAAGGGTGGGGTATCAGTATCAGGGTCTCATGTATTCAGTGTCGGACTAGCCTGTCTAGGGCCCACCATTAAAATTTATTTTGGGGTCCACCATATGGATACATCCAAATATTACCTGGTCACACAGCAGCAAGACACTACAAGATGATTGTTTGCAACTTTTGAGAAATCAGGTCCCTGGGAAATAAGGATACTGGCTGAGGATAAGTCAGCTCAATCAAATGAGCGTGTCTATAATTGTAAACTGGGGAGTTTCTTAAATATTCTATGCAGTTTTTTATATGAACTTAGGCTGGTTGATGTGCAGTAGTGCAGTAAGTCTACTGTGTTATGTGCCACTTGTACAGGAGTGGGAAGACAAGGGGCCCCACCGGGGGACTCACCTGTACCCCTATGGGCCAGTGTGAGCCTGCATGTATCTGTGGGACGGTGGCAAACTCAACCAATGTAGTCCACAATCTCCTTCGTTTTCAAAGAGTGCGCTGAGGAACCTAAAATGTTGTTTTGCTATTGGTTTCTTGAACAATTGAGTAAAAACACTTTTGTTTTTGTGTCTCACATGTGTGTTTGATATGGTGTACTACGTACTACAATGTGTGCCCCTTGAACAAATAAAAGAAGCCATTTTTTGTGTCTACAGTTTGTCACGTTTGCAGTATCCTCTACCATTTTGTTGGACTGAGGTAGAAGACTGTATCATAAAGGTTTTCTTTGGCCTATATTTGACTGCCACTACCCCATTAGCACCATGATGTTCCCTGACATCCCATACATTAGTTCATATTTATTGACATCTAGGAAAAGTAAGTTAGCATTGGGAATAAGATTTTAAGCTATAATGAGTAAAAGGTCTTTTGTTTGTGAGAATTTGATTTGGAAACCAAATGAGAATTTTGTATGGTGTGACATGCCTTTAAAAATGTTTTACTCAGACCTGATGCTATGATGTACAGGAAATAAACATGGAAAGCCAGTCACTAATGAGAACGGATCTAGAACACAATGGGGATTCCAGTGTCTAGCATGGCACTTATTTCTCAAGTATTGTATTGAAAGAGCTGAGCACATAACAATTTAATAGGTTGGGCGGATTACTTATGTATGGATTATTTCCCATTGAAGGTTTCAATGAGTTTATTCCTCATTTTATTGATTATTCTTACAAACGAGGCTTCACCTCTAACATTTGTGACAAAAGATACAATTCACTTACAATACAAAAGCTGAATATGTGACAATTTATTATTTTTGGTCAGTTGCCCCTAGATCTTATCCCCATACATTATAATCCCTGCAACATAAGTTAGAGGTTGGTATGGTTTTGGAACGCTGCTACACGGAGATGTGTAGTCATCTGCCAACTCAATGTGTCTGGCTGTAGCCAAACATCCCTCTGATAGCAGATGGTTGGGGAAGGATTTTTGTCTCATCCTTCACTTCTCATTGAAAAAACCATACATACTCAACTGAGAGGTCACTAAGAAGCCTTTGGGCCATACTTAGACCATCCACTTGTTAACATACATTTGGGATAGAATAGCCCACAAGAGGACCAGAGAATCCTGTTCTATTCCCAGGTTCTGCAATAGAGATAAGCTGATTGACCTGTGTCTGTATCCCCAGAAAACAGTTAATTCTGCCTGGGGAACTGTTGTTGGCCAGAGATTTTCGATGAAAGCGGCTACCATACTTGAATGAGCATCTGTGTCATACATGAATGGCTTAAGTTCACTAAAGCAGGAGGTGCTCTAACAGAAAAGCTCTCTGGAGTCCAAAGCAGGCATGTGGTCAGGGGTGGTCTTTATGAGACAACCCCTTTAGTTCACAATAATCTATTAGTCCTTATGGAATATATAATATGTGAATGTACTGATGACAGAAGACTTTTTAAATGTGTCTAAAAAAATGGACTTATCCATAGAATAAAAATATGTCCATACAGAATATGTCCATCTCTTCTGGTGGACATAAAATACCCAAGTCTGATATTGCATCTACTCCTCTGTGCTGCAATCATCACGGATCAGCTGCTTATGGCTTTGACTCCATTAAGTGGTCAAGCGTTCAGGTTTTTAATGCAGTTTTTGAAACCATAGTATTATATGTCTTTAAAGTATACTTGAGTTCTCAAAACATAATGGCTGTGAATCTTTGTACTATCATAACTTTGAAAGAACTGTTGTTTTTTTGGGCTTTGCAAAAGTCTCTTTCAGTCATATTATTTCCTTATTCAGCTGCACGGCTAGATGCTTTTCTCTCAGAAGAAAGGGGTGTCTCCCTTGTGCCAGCACTGTACTGATGTGACATCCTTTCCATTATTTTCCAGGCCCATATGATGTTCAGAAGCAGTGTAGAAACAATTGTTTAATCAGGCTGACAATCTCAGCTAGCTCTGACATGCCCCCACTTCCTCTGAGCCGTCTTCTGAGTCTCTGTTACTAGAGATGGGCGAATGACTTCGGGTTGCTACATCGAAGTCGCTTTTATAAAAATTTGTTATAATGCTGTACGGAGATCCTTCTCCTCATCAGAGGCAGTACTTTCTAATGCTGTATGGAGAAGGATCTCCGTCCAGCATTTTAACAATTTTTTTAGCGAAGCAGCTTCGGATGTAGCATCTGAAGCTTAATTTGCTCATCTCTATCTGTTAACAGGGACGGATCTTGGCTGACAACATGCAGTAGACCGCAAGTTAGGTTGAAGTGAGACTACTGGTGCCCATGAGTTTACAGTTTTTTTCCAGCCATATTTTTAAATTAAGTGATTTAAAAATGTGCTAGTTACACCATTCTCTATTAAATTAAATTGTGTGAAAGTAAAGTGACTCTTTAAAGGCTCTTTCACAAGAGCAGATGCCCTGCGTTGAATCCACTGCGTGAAAGAGAGCCAAGCCCCGTGCAGGACAGCAGAGACACGTGTCTCTTTTGTGCAGAACGGAGCTTGACACTCTTTCACACAGCGGATTCCACGCACAGCATCTGCTCGTGTGAAAGAGCCCTAATACTTTCTCTACTTTTATAATCCACTCATGATTTTGGTTTCAAAAACTGCATTTAAAAAACTTGAATGTGTGTCAACACCCTTAATATCCCTTGGGAATTTTTTCTCCCTTACGCAGCACCGCTCTTATCTGGTGGTAGTGTCTGGTATTGCAGGTCTTCACCATTTACCTGAAAATGAGATGCAATCCATGAGACAGCCTATGGACAAGAGTACCACTGTTTCTAGAGAACAGAATAGACCTTTATGTAATTCTGGACAATCCACACTCTCCTTTATAAATAGGAGTAGATCCACACTCTCAAGGTGAACTAGTAAAAATGAAAAACAGTTATAGTACTGGACTGGAAGTGGCTCCTGCTCTGTGATGTAAGCAAAACCAATGTGTAGATATAAACATTTCAGCCCAGTGCGTGGAACACAAATCTTCTGATGTGACTATAATCAACAGTGTCATTAAGAGACCTGACCTTGTTAGTAGTGATAAAAAACAGAAGCATTTCAGTACGGCATATCACTCTCTAAATAATGTGATAAAATTGTAATTCTGTGTGTATCACTGATTGTGTATGTTCAGAGTACTTGAGGATCTTCTGGTGGTTCCAGGCTCTGACACAATAATGGGCCACAAAGATTCAATAGAAGACAGCACCATTTGGAGGTGATTTTGGAGCAATCACCATCACCAAGTCTATTTTATATGGGCTGATTAATAAATAAATAGTTCCACACCTGTTTATGGTCACATCTGGTATTTTAGCTCACCGCTAACCCCACACCTCCATACATATTAGAGAGTCATCTAGTCAAGGACACATTTCAATAATATGTTCTGTATAGATGGAGGTTGGGGGCCCTCAGGATCATCTCCTCTAGTGGACCCAATGAAAACCAGCCCAGTCCATGTAGCCTAGGAATTCAATTAATTTTTGATATAAAACTATATGAAATAAGTGAAAAAAAAATAGTAGGGCCCTACATGTCTACTAGCGGTTCTAGTAATATAGGGTACCAAATAGTACTGTTATACTAACTGTTAGACTAAGGGGTTCCAGTGTAATATGAATGATATCTATTGGACTTTTTACCAGTGGACATTAGACTATAGGGTTAACAGTGTAATGATGGAGTCATGAATCGTTGTCTGCAACAACAAAAGCTCCAATTTCAGTTTATTTACTAAACTTTTCCTGAATCGGGAAAGGTTACTGTATTTCTTACCTGGTTAAGGTAGAAGAATGTCAAAAGCATAGCCTTGGGGGCCAGGTGCCTCCCTGACTCAATGTGAATCAGAGCTTTTGTTTTAGGAACTAACGCTGTACACTCATACAATACCTCCTCCTGGATGAGTGAAAGCACTTTGTGTAAGGAGACTTAAGGGAAGAAGAAAAAAAAAAGGGGGGTTGTAATATGATGAAACGCGTACAGGTTATTCTCCCAGACCCATGAGGTAATGATGAATCCCGCTTCTCTTGCAAATGTTGGCACGCAAATCAATTCTGATGACTCTGTAGAAGGACCAATGCTTACGTAAAAGTCACACCCACATCAACTTGTATAAAAAGAAGGATGGAAAAGTCTGGATTCCTACACCTAACCAACTATCAAAGGCAGCACTTATACAGACAGGTGTTAGAATTACATCATGTCCTCCTCATACAGTATCAAGCAGAGCACTACATCCTCTGGATCTTCAGGTGGATTGGGGTTAGGTGTCCATGGTGGTGGCTCAAGTCGGTTGTCTGTAGGTAGTTACAGACCACCTAGCATCCATGGTGGCAGAAATATCTCCATCTCCACTTCTAGAGTGATGTCCTCTGGGGCTAGCGGGCTTTGGGAGTAGTCTAGGTGGAGGATTTGGTGGTCTAGCTGGTGGGGTAGGTAGTGGCTATTCATCTAGCTATGGTTATGGTTTTGGAGGTGGACTTAGTGGTGGAGAGGGTCTTCTCACAGGAGGTGAGAAGGAGACTATGCAAAATCTGAACGACCGTCTGGCCTCATACTTGGACAAAGTACGCTCCCTGGAGAAGGCCAATAGTGAACTGGAGATTAAGATTCGTGAATTCTATGAAAAACAAGCACCAAGGCCAGATCTTGACTACAGCCATTTTTACAAAATCATTGAAGACCTTCGCAACAAGGTAGGACAAACATTTTGTTACATTTTTAGTTCTTCTCTCATATATCCATGTAGAGTACTGTTATATATGTGAATGCTGTATGTTGTATATGTGAATGCTATATGTTGTTGTATTGTATACGAAAATTGTTTGTATCCATGTGTGAATAATGGTTTCCTGTATCTTGAAGTATTAAGTCCCAATTAGCCCGTAAAAAAAAAAAAAATTACAAGATATCCAGCAAGTACTAAAACTGCTGTCAGATTTGTTAAGACTGTAGACTACACCTTTAAGGTAACCTCACTGGATACTTTCTGATTGTATAACTAATCACATTGAACAATTACCTTCCCATACTATCTGCCTATCATTGATGCATAGCGATGATGTCATCAATATGGGGCGTGTATGACTGTGCAAATTTATCATGAGAAATGTTAAGTCATTTATTTCATTCAAAATTAATTTATATCAAGGCCTGGTATCTGGTTAAAAAACAAGGTCTCATTATGATAACATGGTATGGATAAAAAAGAATTACATGGGTGTAATTATATGGTACTAATGTTTTCTGCAGGACTTTACTGAAATTGGCATTACTTAGATCAGTTCCTGACCATAATGAGGTTCATAATTAATTTCTCACAAGGATAATTTCATACATATCCAACTTCACAAATGCCTGGAGAAACTCCCATACAAACTCTATGCAGGTGTTGTCCTTGTTTGGATTTAGGTTTAGGGCCACATTGATGAAAGATAGCACTTCTACAGTGGCAGAATGAGGGTCAGGGGCCTTCTCAACTGCTAGGCCTTGGGTCACCGACATAAGGTTTATGTTACCATGTAAATACATACTGGGATGCTATTGAAAATCAGATTAACCGGATTTGTCATAGCTCTATCAAGCTAACACCCAAGGCGGTGCTACTATGGCTTCCTTCAGGTAACTGGTAACCGGCTGCTTCTGACTTGGCCACCTTATTGGTACAGGCTGCTAGATTATTGATCCCTCTTTTCTGGCTAAGGTCGGAAGTTCCCACGCTAGACCTATGGTATAACAAGGTTGACCAGATCTATCTGATGGAAGAACTAGCGAGTTGGGCGACTAGGTCTCATTATAAATTTCTCCAGCAATGGTTACTCTGGAGAAAGTTCAGACATCCGCACTTATAGCAGAATGCTTAAGAGTTTAGTACTTACTTGAGTTTGAACTCATTGTATGACTGGCATAGGGGTTTAGCTAAACATGGAGTGTGTATTAGCCTTGGATATACTTGTCTATAGATTTTTCTTTTCTTTGGACTATCCCCTGCTGACTAAGTCTATTTTCAATTGCTTAATCGTTTTTGGAGTGCACTGCATCCATGAAACTGAAACTGGTTTATTATTGTGATTATTCCGATGTCCCTTACTTTTCTAACCCTCTGGGCGGCTTTCACACAGCCTGCCCACTTTAAATCACTCCCCCCTCCTCCCCACTATCCCAGCCTCCCTATCCTCCCTTTTTCCTCACTTCTATATACACCAGAATACTACGTGTATCATTTTGAACTTGTACAAAAAGTTTTCCATTACCGTACTATGTCTGATGCACAAACAGATGAATACTATTGTTATATTATTTTAAAAAATGTTCAATAAAAAGAGATTTACTAAAAAAAAAAGTTATTGACCACAATAAAGCATTCACTTCTGATGCAGTTCATTAACATTACTAAGCACAAGCTGGTAGATTCAAAGACCCACATTTTTCAGGGAATGTGGAGATGACAATATTTAGGTTGCCATCACATGTGCAGTTTTTGATTAAGTTTTTTTTTTTAAACTAAACATAGTAGTGGATTTACGTAACTAAGGGGAGGAGCTGAAATCTTTCTTTTATATTCGTTCTGCCTTTCTTCTAATCAAGAAGGGAAGGGTTATTCCCAAAACATCTTAGTGATTGGGTGAAAGTTTCCAGCTATTCTGCAGTCAAAGACCATATGCCTTGGTGGTCCCTTAAACTGCAAGTCTTAGCATAACCTAATACTAGGACTTTTAGTTTTGGGGAACAGCTCAAAAGCACTGAGGTACTCCAAGCCCCACACATAACGTAAAATGTATAATTACACACTTAGGAACTAAACATTCCAGCATAATGTAACAATGTATAATTACACTGTGAACACTATGGCACTACAAGTCCCATCATAAACTAAAATGGATGATTACACAATGCAGCACTGAGGTACATAAAGTCCCAGCATGACCTACAAAATAATGAATACTGAATGTTCAAGCAAGTGCCATTGGCAAGGTTGTTGACTTCACTAACATATTGTTTTTAGCCTACAAACAGAAGACTGATAATAAGTGTTTAACCCCTTCCCGACCAGTGCCGTACATGTGACTTCCCGACCAGCACGGTAGTGCTACGGCGCGCTGATCGGGTGGGTGCAGGAGCTGTGCGAAAACACAGATGCAGAAGCATTAACCCTTCATGTGCCGCAGTCAGCGCTGACGCTGGGAAGCGTCAGCGGTGGGAAGGGGTGTCCATCGGGACCCCGCACTGCTGTGACGGGGACCCGATGGCTTAGAATGCAGCCAGATGCCTTCCTTAGGCATCCGGCTGCTATCTACGGAAGCCTGTGAGAAAAATTAAAAATAGACATATTAGGTATCACCGCGTCCGTATCGACCAGCTCTATAAAAATATCACATGATTCACCCCGCCAGATGAACGGGGTAAAAAATTTTTTAAAAAAACAGTGCCAAAACAGCACTCCAACAGCACTTTGGTCACTTACCTTCCCTTACAAAAAGTGTAATAGCAGGCGATCAAAAAAGCGTATGTACCCCAAAATGGTACCAATCAAACCATCATCTTATCCCGCAAAAAATTAGACCCTACCTAATCGCCCAAAAAAATAAAAAAATATGGGTCTCAGAAAATGGAAACACAAAAAAAAGATTTTATTCTGTTCAAAAATGCATCTAATGTGTAAAACTTTCCAAAAATAAAAATGTTAGACATATTGGGTATCACCGCGTCCGTTACAACCTTCTCTATAAAAATATCACATGATTTGCCCCCTCAGATGAATGCTGTAAAAATTTTTTTTAAAGAATACTATGCCAAAACAGCTATTTTTTCACCTTGACTCACAAAAAGTTTAATACCAAGCGATCAAAAAGTCTTATGTACCCCAAAATGGTACCAATGAAAACATCACCTCATCCCACAAAAAATGTGCCCTCACATAAGACAATAACTCAAAAAAATAAAAATAAATGGCTCCCGCAAACCAATACATCAAAATCTGTGCTGCAAAATCCATATGGCGCTCCTTCTGTTCTGCCATGTGCCCCCACAGCAGTTTATAACCACATGTGGGGTGTTGCCGTATTCAGGAGAAAATGGGGAACAAATTACGGGGTGCTTTTCTCCTGTTACCCCTTGTGAAAATGAAAAATTTGGGGCTAAAGCAACATTTTATTGGAAGAAATGAAACTTTTCATTTTCACAGCCAAATGTTTCCAAATTCCATAAAACACTTAGTGGGTCAAAGTGGCCAGTACCCCCCTTAATATATTCTTTGAAGGGTGTAGTTTCCAAAATGGGGTCACTTTTTGAGGGTTTCCACTGTAGGGGTATGTCAGGGTCTCTCAATTACAAAATGGTGCCTAAAACCATTCTTGCTACCAATCTGCCTCCAAAATCCATATGGGGCTCCTTTCCTTCTGACCACTGCCACAAACCCATAGAGACGTTTACCACCACATATGGGGTATTTCTGTAAACTGCAGAATCAGAGTAATGTAAATTGAGGTTTAGTTTGCTGTTAACCCTTGCTGTGTTGCAAGAAAAAAATTATTAACATGAATAATCTACCAAAAAAGTGACATTTTGAAATTTCACCTCCATTTTCCTTTAATTCTTGTGGAACACCTCAAGGGTTAACAAAGTTTGTAACAGCAGTTTTTTATAACTTGAGGGGTGTAGTTTCTAAAATGGTCATTTATGGGTGGTTTCTATTACGTAAGCCTAACAAAATCACTTTATATCTGAATTGGTGCTTAAAAAAATGGTTTTGGAAATTTTGTTGAAAATTTGAAAAATGGCTTCTAAACTTCAAAGCCTTCTAACGTCCTAAAAAAGTAAAATGACATTTATAAAATGATGCCAACATAAAGTAGACATATAGGGAATGTAAAATAATAACTATTTTTGGAGGTATTACTATGTATTTTGAAAGTAGAGAAATTGAAATTTGGAAATTTGCTAATTTTTCAAAATTTTTGGTAAATTTGGAATTTTTTTAGACTGCTGATAGGAGGAAATGGCCGTAACCTCAACCTTAACTTTTCCCAACCCTCCCCTTTAACTTCAACATTACACCAATACCCGTATAATAAAGACGAGACACCTTCATATTTTAACCAACACCTTTATTCTTGGGTGGTGATCGGCCACAGCATCTTAAATTCTTTTAATCAATGCGGCAAATTTCACAACATGTTAACAGTAACACCGTGGCGGAGCGTTATGCCAACCGACGGACTCCCAGCGGGCATGTCCGCCATCCGCCTTTCCACCTCCTGATTTGTTTAACTACCGCCTGCTGTGACTTGAAAGGTTCAAAAACAACTTCAGCACTAGAAAACAGGAAAAACATGTAAGTACACGTAGAAACCAACCATCTCAAAACAACCCCAGCAGAGATACCACTCCAGGGCGGGAGGGTGGGACCAGGAACTCCTCCGGTCACAAGAGGAAGAGCAGAGGGAGGAGGTAAGGCTTAAAAACCCTAAGGGGGGGCCTCTCAATTTGTAGGAGGGCCAGCACGCCCAGCAGAGGAGGGGCCCCCCACCACTTATTCTGCCCAACTTAACCCCCTAATTCCCTGTCACAACCAATCAGCAAAAAGAGGGGGGGGAGGAGTGGTTGGGCCTGCTAAAACCCCAGCCATAGCTCTAAATCAAGAAAGGGGGGGGGGCATCAGCAGTCCCTGTGCCCCCTCCTTATAATGTCGGGTGCCCCTCCATAAATAAAAATGAAATATTTTGCCACAAATTTACTACTGTCGTGAAGCACAATATGTGACGAGAAACCAATCTCAGAATGGCCTGGATAAGTAAAAGCGTTCCAAAGTTATTACCAGGAAGGTGAAAACAGGCCCGGGGTTGAAGGGGTTAAGACAAAGCAAATTTACAATTTTTTTCCGTATTGTGCATGGCAGGATTTCAATATTTATTAATTATACACATAGTAATGTATTTCAAGTGATTACTATGTTTTAATGTTGATAATTATGGCTTACAGCTAATGAAAATGCAAAAGTCAGTATCTCATAAAGTTAGAATATTGTGAAAAAGTTCAATATTGTAAACTCATGGTGTCGCACTCTAATCAGCTAATCAACAAAAAACACCTGGAAAGGTTTCCTAAGCCTTTAAAGGGGTATTCCTATCACAGACAATGGGAGCATATCACTAGGATATGCCCCCATTGTCTGATAGTCTGGGACCTGCGCCTACAACGAGAATGGAGCTGTGTTTCCCGGGGTCCGGCCACCACCAAATCTTGCTCACTACTAATCCCATACAAATAAATGGGATCGCACTGCGCATGCGTGGCCCCCACTACCATTCATTTCTATTGGGCCAACGGAAATAGCTGAGCCAGAGCACTGCTATTTTTGATGGCTCCGTAGAAATGAATGGACGGTGGCTGCGCATGCGCAGAGCGCCCTCCACTACTTTCCCTGCTCCATTCTCCGTGTAGGGGATCCACACCTATCAGACATTGGGAGCATATGCTAGCAATATGCTCCCATTGTCTGTGATGGCAACACCGCGTTAAGGCCCCTTTCACACGGGCGAGATTTCCACGTGGGTGCAATGCGTGATGCGAAGTATTGCACCCGCACTGAATCCTGACCCATTCATTTCGATGGGGCTTTTCACATGAGCGATGTTTTTCACGCAACAGTTTGCCGTTGCGTGAAAATCGCAGCATGTTCTATATTCTGCGTTTTTCACAAAGCCCTGGCCCCATTGAAGTGAATGGGGCTGCGTGAATAACGCATTGCATCCGCACGCGATTCACTGATGGTTGCTAAGCGATGTTGTTTGTAAACATTCAGTTTTTTATCACGAGCGTGAAAAACGCATCAAAACGCTTCGCACCCACGTGGAAAAAACTGAACGAACATACGCAATCGCAGTCAGTGCGGATTGGTGCGGATGTGTGCGGATTTTCCGGAACGCATCCAGACTGAATCCGTAACGCCTGTGTGAAAGAGGCCTAATCTGGTTCAGTAGGCTGCACTTTCATGGGAAAACTACTGGCCTGACAATTGTCCAGAAAACAGTCAATGACTCTCTTGACAAGGAGGGTAAACCACAAAAAGTCATTGCTAAAGATGCTGGCTGTTCAGAGTGCTGTATCAAAGCATATTAAAGAAGAACTCCATCAAAAAATTTTATTCCATGTCCTGCTAGAAATGTAGATGATGTAACCTGTAGTGAATGTCATTTTCTTACCAGTGTCTGTATTTTTGACTTATATAATCCTGAAGTTTCTTATCTGTGTCATGTGACTAGGAATTAGACCCACCAACTCACACAGCACCTTATGTGTGGACAGGAAGTCTAATTCTCTATGTATTCCTATGGGAGCCTCACTTTCAGTCTCATAGGAATGAATAGAGCAGTGACTGGCTTCCTGTCCTGGATCAGTTGGAGGTCAGGGAGTTGGTCACATGACAGAGCTACAATAAGAAGAGAGGTTATTACTCACAATTACATTCTCTGATAAGAAGATGACATTCACTATAGATTATATCATGCACCTTTCTAACAGGTCAGAGAATAAAAAATTTTGCGGGAGTTTTTCTTTAATGGAAAGGTAAGTGGAAGGAAAAGGTGTGGTAGAAAAAGTTCCACAATCAACACGGATAACTGCAGCCTTGAAAGGATTAATCAAGAAAAGCATTTTTGAAGGAAGTATACAGTGCCTACAAGTAGTATTCAACCCCCTGCAGATTTAGCTGGTTTGATAAGATGCAAATAAGTTAGAGCCGTCAAACTTCAAACAAGAGCAGGATTTATTAACAGATGCATAAATCTTACAAACCAAAAAGTTATGTTGCTCAGTTAAATTTTAATAAATTTTAAACATAAAAGTGTGGGTCAATTATTATTCAACCCCTAGGTTTAATATTTTGTGGAATAACCCTTGTTTGCAATTACAGCTAATAATCGTCTTTTATAAGACCTGATCAGGCCGGCACAGGTCTCTGGAGTTATCTTGGCCCACTCCTCCATGCAGATCTTCTCCAAGTTATCTAGGTTCTTTGGGTGTCTCATGTGGACTTTAATCTTGAGCTCCTTCCACAAGTTTTCAATTGGGTTAAGGTCAGGAGACTGACTAGGCCACTGCAACACCTTGATTTTTTCCCTCTTGAACCAGGCCTTGGTTTTCTTGGCTGTGTGCTTTGGGTCGTTATCTTGTTGGAAGATGAAATGACGACCCATCTTAAGATCCTTGATGGAGGAGCGGAGGTTCTTGGCCAAAATCTCCAGGTAGGCCGTGCTATCCATCTTCCCATGGATGCGGACCAGATGGCCAGGCCCCTTGGCTGAGAAGCAGCCCCACAGCATGATGCTGCCACCACCATGCTTGACTGTAGGGATGGTATTCTTGGGGTCGTATGCAGTGCCATCCAGTCTCCAAACGTCACGTGTGTGGTTGGCACCAAAGATCTCGATCTTGGTCTCATCAGACCAGAGAACCTTGAACCAGTCTGTCTCAGAGTCCTCCAAGTGATCATGAGCAAACTGTAAACGAGCCTTGACATGACGCTTTGAAAGTAAAGGTACCTTATGGACCTTATGAGTACGTTACTTATGGTATTGACTGAAACCAATGTCCCCACTGCCATGAGATCTTCCAGGAGCTCCTTCCTTGTTGTCCTCGGGTTAGCCTTGACTCTTCGGACAAGCCTGGCCTCAGCACGGGAGGAAACTTTCAAAGGCTGTCCAGGCCGTGGAAGGCTAACAGTAGTTCCATAAGCCTTCCACTTCCGGATGATGCTCCCAACAGTGGAGACAGGTAGACCCAACTCCTTGGAAAGGGTTTTGTACCCCTTGCCAGCCTTGTGACCCTCCACGATCTTGTCTCTGATGGCCTTGGAATGCTCCTTTGTCTTTCCCATGTTGACCATGTATGAGTGCTGTTCACAAGTTTGGGGAGGGTCTTAAATAGTCAGAAAAGGCTGGAAAAACAGATAATTAATCCAAACATGTGAAGCTCATTGTTCTTTGTGCCTGAACTACTTCTTAATACTTTAGGGGAACCAAACAGAATTCTGGTGGTTTGAGGGGTTGAATAATAATTGACCCACACTTTTATGTTTAAAATTTATTAAAATTTAACTGAGCAACATAACTTTTTGGTTTGTAAGATTTATGCATCTGTTAATAAATCCTGCTCTTGTTTGAAGTTTGAAGGCTCTAACTTATTTGCATCTTATCAAACCAGCTAAATCTGCAGGGGGTTGAATACTACTTGTAGGCACTGTATAGGACATGGACTACAACTGTTGCATTCCTTGAGCCAAGCCACTCATGACCCAGAGACAACATCAGAAGAGTCTTACCTGGGCTAAGGAGAAAAAGGACAGGACTATTTCTCAGTGGTCCAAAATCACGTTTTCAGGATTTCAAGGTCCCAGAATCTGAAGGAAGATTGGAGAGGCACACAATTCAAGTTGCTCAGGAAAGGACATCAATATCTGATCAGCAGAGGCCTGCATCCCTGGCAATCAGGTCTTCTGACTTTCATACTACACAGCTACAACCATTTTTCCAGGTGCCTCCACAGCGGCACACCATAGGAGAATACCCCACCCCCCCAGGGACAGGAAACAACGTGGAGATCTTTAAATAGCCCCCTCCCCTTACCATCTCCAGTTGTTTCCTGTCCCTCTGGGATAGGTGGAGATCTCCGGCGGCATGTGGAAGACGCCGGAGTAGGAAGGAGGAACGTACTTACCTTCTGTAAGTATCCGGCCCTCTGGATGGTATTCTGGGTCGCGGGGCGTGCGGTGCAGCTCCTCTAGGTCTCTCGGTGTAAGTCCTCCAGTGGAGGCAACTCCGGGCGGCGTAATGGCGTAGTCTTGCGAGAAGACGCGCCGAAGTCACGTGGGAGACAGGAGAGTCTCGGAGAGGGCCGGGATCTCCTGCGCGGCTTCCGGGTCCCTCCTCTTCCTCCCCCTAGACACGACACTTCAAAAGGCGGGGGAATGGAACCGGTAGCGTCTGTTCCTACACAGAGCTACAGGAGATGTCGGGACCAAGCGAAGCGGAGCGCAAGCCCACAGACTCAGCCAAAGCCCTCAGCCCGGTAAGCTCCCTCCCCTTTGGGGACCGAAATGTAAAGTGTTTTTCCTGCTATGCTCACTATGGGTGTCTGTTAGTTTACACCTTAGGGTGGAAGGGTCCTCAAAAATCTTTTTAAAGTCACCTACCTCCTGCTCATTGCCTTTATTATATACCCTTTAGGTGAGGGAAACTCAGAAGGAAAGCTCACTAAGAGCAAAGAAGTGCTCTATGTGCAAAAAGAGCCTCCCTTCTGGATATAAAAACCTGTATGTGCGAGATGTTTGGAGAAGATTATTTCTGAGGAATCCTCATCTCTACTGGAGAGCATAAGAGCAATTGTAAAGGAGGAAGTGGGCGGTGCGGTAGACTCTAAAATTGCTTCTATGGCCCAAGGACCTTCCACCTCTAGTGCGGCAGTCTCGGTTTCTTCTGAAGTCGAACCTCCGGATGAGGATATTGATGAAGGGGAAGTTTCGGCGTCAGAACATGATTCATCGGATGATGATACTGGTCGTCCCCTATGTTCGATTGAAGAGACTGACACACTCCTCAAGGCTATTAGAGCCACGCTTAATATGCAGGAGTCTAGACAACCAAAATCTGTACAAGATTTAATGTTTAAGGGCCTGGGGGAGAGAAAGAAAAGAGTCTTTCCCCTGCATGCAAATATTTCAGGTTTAATTAGAAAAGAGTGGTCTGATCCTGAGAAAAAGCCTGGGGTATCCAGGATTTTCAAAAGGAAGTATCCCTTTTCAGAAGAGGACACTGTCCTCTGGGACAAATGCCCAAAGGTAGATGCCCCAGTGGCAAAAATTACAAAGAGGTCAGCCTTACCCTTTGAGGACGTAGGACTTCTCAAGGATCCCATGGACAAAAAGTGCGAAGCCCTTTTAAAAAGGTCATGGGAGTCCTCCACGGCCATCCTAAGGCCTAGTGTGGCTGCCACTTATACGGCACGTTCTATGGCTATGTGGATTAGCAAGCTTGAGGAACATCTAGTGTCAGGCACTCCCAGGGACGACATAATAGCCTCCCTTCCCGCTCTCAAGCAGGCGACTAACTTCCTGGCGGACGCCTCCATTGATACAGTTAAACTGGCAGCCAGGTCAGCGGCTTTGTCCAACGCCACTAGGAGAGCCGTGTGGTTGAGATCGTGGTCAGGGGACTCCGCCTCTAAAAATAAGTTCAGAAGAAAGTAGTAGGAAAAATAACTGGAACACTTAGGCTGGCGCTGCAATCAGGGGTCAAACTTCAGGTAGGTAGTGTTTTGTTCTTTTTAATAGAGTCTACGCGTTTCAGGGGCAGACAGCCCCCTTCATCAGGACTATTATAGAGGAAATGTGAACAAACAGAGAATTTAAAACAGTTTTGGCGCGCAATAAAGACGGGGTTCCTCCTATCCGAAGTGGGAGGGAAACCAGGGTGACGTCAAACTGATTGACATAAAAAGTAACTACATATCCGTTCTCAATGAGTATTTGTTACAATTAGATCGCTCTGATGAAAACTAAACTTAATAGGTCTGGATATTGCTACTAAATTTCTTCCGCATAAAAAACAAATAATGACATAGAAGGAAAGCCAGGACAGGGGGCAAAGCCGAGACTTACATAAGGCTACAATTAGAACAGAATTAAGACATAAAATACATTCTTATATAAAAATGATAATAAAAATCTATTGACTGCATTGTCCTAGACCGGGTTGCATTTTATAGCCCTCATGTATAAACAGGAGGGTATTATCTGAGGGTTGCTCCAAAATAAAATCGTAAGTATATAAAATCAAGAACTCCACTACCAGATTGACATTGTAATTATAATTATAATGACCTGTATGTGGATGGGCACATGTGGGAGGCACTTTTCGTGTCCCCACATCACACATACGGCGCATATCCACATATAATTTATCTCCCTGATATGAATAGACCGCTTTGAGATTATATGTTTCTTATTAATATTGTTATTATTATTATCATTGTGACTCGTACTCCTTGTTATCCATTTTTATTCTTATTTTTATTCTTATTTTTATTGCTATTTTCAGTTCAATTTTTGTTATTATTTTTTTATATATTTTATATATATATTTCTGTATTAGTATGTTCCTTTTTATTATTTATTTCTTATTTTATGTTATATTATTTTTTATATATTCTTTATTATATGTTTCATATATTTGATGTATATCCTCGTTCCCCCATATATCACCCCTACAGAATCGTCTCGTTCAATTCATTTAGACCATGCGGGGTAAGCGTGTCCAACTGGAAGATCCAGTATACCTCTCGTTTTTAGAGGCTACTGTATCTGTTGTAGGGATTTTCCGGTATAAAATCTATTGGGGTTACTACCAATTTGTGTTTCTGTTTATTTTGTATATTTGAGCAGTGACGTGAAATACTATGTTTTTGATAGCCCTTCTGTATATTATGCCTATGTTGGTTCATTCGGCAATGTAGGGCTTGTGTGGTACGCCCTATGTATTGGAGTCCACACTCGCATTCTATCAGATAAATGACAAAGTCCGACTGACAGGTAAGGTGGTGTTTGATGGTATAGGTGGAGCCATTTTTATTGGATGTAAAAGTTGTTTGCTGATGAGTGATCATTTGGCAGCATAAGCATCTCCTGTTGTTACATTTGTAGCTACCAGTAGGTTTTACGCTTTTTGTTATTTTCACTTGGTGCTGTGGCCTGCTAGGTGCTATAATGTTTTTAATGGTAGGTGCCCTTCTGTATATCACCCTTGGTGTTTTGGGAAGGTGCTTTGTCAGAAAAGGATCTTGACGGAGGATGTCCCAATGTTTCCTTAGAATGGATTTTATGGCTTGGTTAGACATATTGTATTGTGTGATGAAACTCACTTGAGTCCCTAGTTCCTTCCTGGGTTGTTTTTTCGGAAATAGGCACTCCTCTTGCGTATGTTGTACGCTTCTCTTGTAGGCATTACGTATGACCTTTTTTGGGTAACCTTTCTGTTCAAATCTCTCCTTTAGGACGAGTGCTTGTTTCTTAAAGACACTCTGGTTTGTGCAGTTACGCCTAATTCGTTTATATTGGCTATATGGCACATTCTGTAGCCATTTTTTATGATGGAAACTTGAGTAGTCAATGTAGCTATTACTGTCTACTGTTTTAAAATAGGTTTTAGTATTTATGTTGTTCCCTTCGGCTGTGACTACTAGGTCTAAGAAAGCTATTTCTTTCTTGTTATATGATGGGGTGAAAGAGATGCCCCAATCCGTTCTGTTCAGATTCTCACAGAAGGACAGGGCTGATCTCTCGTCCCCATTCCAGATGATGAACACATCGTCTATATACCTTTTGTAATAGACTATGTGGTCACTCATCTGGGTATGGCCAAGGATAATCACCCATGAAGAGGTTAGCAAACGCGGGGGCCAAAAAAAAAGAGTTCTTAGAAAAATTCCAAGCATTAAAAAACAAATATCTTGAGCACAAGACGAGAAATCGTACTCCTATAAAAGGGTACCCAAGGGAACACCCCGCTTCTCCACTTGTCCAAATCACTCCCGCAGAGAATAGGGACCTTAGTAACTCATCGAACAAAACTACCGACCTGCTCCTAAATACATCCCTGGTCAGTAATATTTCCTTATATCCAGTATCCTCTCAGGAGACTACTAGTACCGAAATTGTCACTATAGACAACACTGACATAGGAAACACAGCGTTAGTGCCTTTTTTAGACCTTGCTGCATGACTTCCTCCAGCCATAACACCGATGGCACTGGAAGTACCTCTTCCTCCCAGAACAAATATTCCAATCACTCAATACTTCAAACCCACCCCTGGAAAAAGAAAACCAGAACACGAGGAAAAAGAGGGGGGCAACCTAAACAAAAAAGGAAAACCAATTTAGATCAAGAAACAGTAACACAGGGCACAGATAACACTGCAGCCACTGTAAAAATATTTAATCTCTCTAATCATACACTGAGCGAAAAAGAAAAAGCAGTACTGCAAAAAGGCCTCTCTTTTTGCCCCTCCAATAAAATGGACCCATTCGAAGTATTCCTGGATTTACAGAAATTTAGGAGAAATTTGACTATAAAAAGACATTTTGAAGTTTTAGAAAATAAAAATAAAAACAAAAATATTAACAGAAATATAAATGGAACTAGTAATGAAATAGCCACTTCCAGTGATGAACCCCTTCCATTCATACATCAGGAGATACGGCCCAAGTCCAATTTTTTTCCCTTACAAAGCCAGGGATACTGTATCCCAATGTTCTTCGATCTAGTAGGCTCTGACCTAAAAAATACCAACCAGGAACTAATGTCTATTAGACAAAAAGGGAATCTCAGCCAGCAGGAGCAGTATGCATTAAAAACTCTAAAATGCAATAAAACAATCATCATACGACCTGCTGACAAAGGAGGAGGGGTAGTTCTACAAAACTCGACAGATTACAAAAAAGAAGCCTATAACATTTTGAATGATGTAACATATTATAGACCAATTACTGAAAATCCGTTTCCAGACCTAAACAAGAGACTCAGGGAACTGATAACTAAGGCCTATGACCAACATTATATAAATAAAAAAGAAAAGAACTTCTTATTACCAAAATCTCCATCTGCACCATATTTCTATCACTTACCTAAAATCCATAAGAATAGGAGAAACCCCCCAGGGAGACCCATTGTGTCCAACACCAACAGTGCCACTAGTAATCTCTCACATTATCTAGATCTATTTCTCCAACCGTATGTAAAATCTCTGGATAGTTATCTGCATGACTCTAGCCAATTAATCCGTGAATTGAAGGACATCTCATGGTGTGACACATATGCTCTGTTCACTATGGATGTCACAGCCCTGTATTCCAATATTCGCCACGATTTAGGACTAAATTGCATACGGACCATCCTAACCAAGGATGAATCCCTTGATCTGAGACAGATCAACTTTCTTGTTGAAAGCCTAGAGTTCGTCCTACAGAACAATTATTTTATTTATGACAATGAAATTTACCATCAGTGCCGCGGGACCGCGATGGGCACGAAAGTGGCCCCCGCGTTTGCTAACCTCTTCATGGGTGAGTTCGAAAGAGTCTATATCCTTGGCCATACCCAGATGAGTGACCACATAGTCTATTACAAAAGGTATATAGACGATGTGTTCATCATCTGGAATGGGGACGAGAGATCAGCCCTGTCCTTCTGTGAGAATCTGAACAGAACGGATTGGGGCATCTCTTTCACCCCATCATATAACAAGAAAGAAATAGCTTTCTTAGACCTAGTAGTCACAGCCGAAGGGAACAACATAAATACTAAAACCTATTTTAAACAGTAGACAGTAATAGCTACATTGACTACTCAAGTTTCCATCATAAAAAATGGCTACAGAATGTGCCATATAGCCAATATAAACGAATTAGGCGTAACTGCACAAACCAGAGTGTCTTTAAGAAACAAGCACTCGTCCTAAAGGAGAGATTTGAACAGAAAGGTTACCCAAAAAAGGTCATACGTAATGCCTACAAGAGAAGCGTACAACATACGCAAGAGGAGTGCCTATTTCCGAAAAAACAACCCAGGAAGGAACTAGGGACTCAAGTGAGTTTCATCACACAATACAATATGTCTAACCAAGCCATAAAATCCATTCTAAGGAAACATTGGGACATCCTCCGTCAAGATCCTTTTCTGACAAAGCACCTTCCCAAAACACCAAGGGTGATATACAGAAGGGCACCTACCATTAAAAACATTATAGCACCTAGCAGGCCACAGCACCAAGTGAAAATAACAAAAAACGTAAAACCTACTGGTAGCTACAAATGTAACAACAGGAGATGCTTATGCTGCCAAATGATCACTCATCAGCAAACAACTTTTACATCCAATAAAAATGGCTCCACCTATACCATCAAACACCACCTTACCTGTCAGTCGGACTTTGTCATTTATCTGATAGAATGCGAGTGTGGACTCCAATACATAGGGCGTACCACACAAGCCCTACATTGCCGAATGAACCAACATAGGCATAATATACAGAAGGGCTATCAAAAACATAGTATTTCACGTCACTGCTCAAATATACAAAATAAACAGAAACACAAATTGGTAGTAACCCCAATAGATTTTATACCGGAAAATCCCTACAACAGATACAGTAGCCTCCAAAAACGAGAGGTATACTGGATCTTCCAGTTGGACACGCTTACCCCGCATGGTCTAAATGAATTGAACGAGACGATTCTGTAGGGGTGATATATATGGGGGAACGAGGATATACATCAAATATATGAAACATATAATAAAGAATATATATAAAAAATAATATAACATAAAATAAGAAATAAATAATAAAAAGGAACATACTAATACAGAAATATATATATAAAATATATAAAAAAATAATAACAAAAATTGAACTGAAAATAGCAATAAAAATAAGAATAAAAATAAGAATAAAAATGGATAACAAGGAGTACGAGTCACAATGATAATAATAATAACAATATTAATAAGAAACATATAATCTCAAAGCGGTCTATTCATATCAGGGAGATAAATTATATGTGGATATGTGCCGTATGTGTGATGTGGGGACACGAAAAGTGCCTCCCACATGTGCCCATCCACATACAGGTCATTATAATTATAATTACAATGTCAATCTGGTAGTGGAGTTCTTGATTTTATATACTTACGATTTTATTTTGGAGCAACCCTCAGATAATACCCTCCTGTTTATACATGAGGGCTATAAAATGCAACCCGGTCTAGGACAATGCAGTCAATAGATTTTTATTATCATTTTTATATAAGAATGTATTTTATGTCTTAATTCTGTTCTAATTGTAGCCTTATGTAAGTCTCGGCTTTGCCCCCTGTCCTGGCTTTCCTTCTATGTCATTATTTGTTTTTTATGCGGAAGAAATTTAGTAGCAATATCCAGACCTATTAAGTTTAGTTTTCATCAGAGCGATCTAATTGTAACAAATACTCATTGAGAACGGATATGTAGTTACTTTTTATGTCAATCAGTTTGACGTCACCCTGGTTTCCCTCCCACTTCGGATAGGAGGAACCCCGTCTTTATTGCGCGCCAAAACTGTTTTAAATTCTCTGTTTGTTCACATTTCCTCTATAATAGTCCTGATGAAGGGGGCTGTCTGCCCCTGAAACGCGTAGACTCTATTAAAAAGAACAAAACACTACCTACCTGAAGTTTGACCCCTGATTGCAGCGCCAGCCTAAGTGTTCCAGTTATTTTTCCTACTACTTTCTTCTGTATTTAACTCCGGAGACCGTAGCGTCCAAGCGGAGAGGAGCACCGGCAGCAGCACGGGGATCCCGTTATCCTGGTCGGGTAAAACCAGAAGTGTCTCTATAAGCCGTTGTGACTTCTCTTCACAACAATTAAGGGTAAGCTGAACCTATCATTTTTTTCCAGTCTGAATGTTGCGGTGCTACACATAGGCGCTGCCTTCTCTCACTTTTATTTTGTCTAAAAATAAGTTGTGTGGTATACCTTGCGAAGGTGATAGGGTGTTCGGAACGGTGTTAGATGACATATTAGAGAAGGCCACGGACAGAAAAAAGGGCTTCCCTATGGAGCCCAAACCCTTTTTTCAGAGGAAAGGTTTTTCCTCCAGAAGGGGGAGGCAGGACGAGAAAAAAAGGGAAGGTTCAGGGTAATGGCAGACTGGTAGAGGCAGAGGGAGAGGGTTCCTTTTTAACCCAGGGAATACCTCTCAGAAACACGGTGCACAATGACGCCAGAAGTACAGTGGGAGGGAGACTAAGGAGATTCCTGCCACCCTGGGAAAGCATCATGTCGGCCTCGTGGGTCCTGGAAGTGATAAAATCAGGTCTGAGGTTAGAATTCTCCTCCCCTCCTCCAGACAAATACTTTGTAAATCAGGGGTTAAACCTGGCAGATCAGCAGGCCTTAAAAGACCAAAATCAGAGCCTCCTTTTAAAGGAAGACATTGTAAAAGTCCCAGCGGAAGAAGTGGGAATGGGGTTCTATTCTCACATCTTTCTAATAAAGAAACCAAATGGGTCTTTTCGAGTAATTGTAAATTTAAAAGGCCTAAACAGACATCTGCTTTACAAGCGGTTCAGGATGGAGGCGTTAAAGTCCACCATAAACCTACTGCAAAAAGACATATTTATGGCCACGATAAATCTCGCAGATGCGTATTATCATAAACCAATCTGCAGGGAGCATCAAAGATATCTGAGGTTTGCGGTGCAGTTAGAAGGGAACATTCTTCACTTCCAATTTCAGGTTCTTCCCTTTGGCCTTACATCTGCCCCGAGAGTTTTCACAAAAGTGATGTCAAAGGTAATGTCCCATCTCCATCTAGAGAAAATATTGATTGTCCCATACTTGGACGACTTCCTGGTAGCGGCAAAAACAGAGGAAGAACTCTTACGGGACCTAGACTCGTAAGTTCTACAGGATCTGGGATGGATGATAAATCTTTATCCCAGCAGAAGAAAAATATTTCTAGGTATCCTACTAGACTCCTCATTGACAAAGTCCTTCCTGCCCGCAGAGAAACCAGAGAAGATTGTTCAGTAGGTGTCAGCACTACACAGGGCCAGGAGAGTATCCTTTCGTTCCATCATGAAAGTACTGGGACTCATGTCTTTAACGATTCCCGCAGTAATTTGGGCGCAAGCTCATTCAAGAATTCTCCAGGCTTTCTTGTTAAAAAAATGGGACAAAAGGATATTCTCTCTGGACAAAGAGATCTGTCTATCAATTCAAGTAAAATCGTCCCTGTTGTGGTGGCTCTGCAGAGCAAATCTTCGGAGGGGAGTCCCTTGGCAGGTTCAGGATCCAATTCTCGTTACGACAGATGCCAGCAGCACAGGCTGGGGGGCGCACTCCCAGGGGTCAATGGCTCAGGGAACATGGAGCCAGGCTCTGAGTCTAGCCTCCTCAAATGTCAGGGAACTTTCTGCAGTGAAGGAAGCCTTGTTAAGTTTCCAGTCACAAATAAGGGGAAGAGACGTAAGGATAGTATCAGACAATATGACGTCGGTGGCCTACATAAACAGGCAAGGGGGGACAAGGAGCTCAAGGTTAGAAGGCATTTCCCAGTGGATTCTCGGTTGGGCGGAAGAAAATCTGGCCTCTATCTCAGCAATACACATAAAGGTCGAGGAAAATGTGTTAGCAGATTTCCTAAGCAGGGACAGGCTGAGAGAAGGGGAGTGGTGTCTAAATCGACAGATTTTTCTTCAGTTAGGGGAGTGATGGGGGATGCCGGTGTTAGACCTCTTCGCTACGGCGAAAAACAGTCAGATAGCGAAGTTTTGTTCCCTCTCTTACAAGGACAATCCAGAGTTCATAGACACTCTGTCAAATCCGTGGCCAAATGAACTTCTATATGCATTCCCTCCGGTAGCATTGATCCCAAGAACATTAGCAAAAGTGTTGAGGGAAGAGGCCAATGTCATTCTGGTGGCCCCCTTTTGGCCAAAAAGGTCATGGTTCCCCTTACTCCTCAGCCTGTCGGCCCAGGACTATTGGATCCTTCCCTCCAGCCCGGATCTGTTGCATCAAGGTCCAGTACTTCACCCCAGGTTGTATCAGCTACGTCTTACAGAATGGCGTCTGAGAGGGAGCTGTTAAAGGACAAAGGTCTTTCTGAGTCGGTAATTGCTACTATTTTAAATAGCCGTAAGCCGGTTACCTCTAAGATATATCACAGAGTCTGGGAAACTTTCAGGAAGTTTGCAAGAAATAAGACGGTATCAGTGGATGCCCTAGATTTGTGTTTAGTCCTGGATTTTCTTCAGGCCGGACTGGAGAAAGGGCTTAGAGTTAGTACTATTAAAGTACACATAGCCGCTCTTTCTGTCTTTTATGACAAGAAACTGTCTGAGATCGATCTCATTAAGAGATTTGTAAAAGGGGCTAGGAGGAAACAGCCTAGTATAAGGTCCACTGTTCCCCCATGGGATTTGAACCTTGTTTTGTCGGTACTGTCAGACGATCCCTTTGAGCCTTTGTCAGGAATCTCTTTAAAATTATTGTCATTTAAAACGATTTTCCTGGTAGCTATTACTACGGCCAGGAGAATAGGCGAAATACAGGCCTTTTCTTGCAAAGCCCCCTACCTAACGGTTAAGGACGATAGAGTAATACTAAAGCATTTTCCTTCTTTTTTACCGAAGGTGGTTTGGAAATTCCATTGCATGCAGAAGGTCTCGCTTCCATCCTTTGGTTCCCCCTCAGGTTCAGCGGAGGAAAGGAGGTTTCACATGCTGGACGTGCGCAGATGCGTTCTTTCATACCTGCGGGCTACTGAAGCCTTAAGGAAAACGGACAGACTGTTTATTCTTTTTGCTGGCCCCAGAATAGGACAGGCAGCAAGTAAAGCATCGTTAAGTAGATGGATTTGTTCCACTATTGATTTATGTTATAAAACCAGGGACAAACAGCCTCCGAACCATCTTAAGGCGCAGTCGACCAGGGCCGTGGCAGCTTTCTGGGCAGAAGCTACTCAGGTTTCCCTAGAACAGATCTGTCAGGCGGCTACCTGGTCGAAACGGTCAACCTTCTATAAGCATTACAAGTTAGATGTGGTGAAACATCAAGATTTATCCTTTGGTCGCAGAATTCTGTCTACGATTGTCCCGCCCTGATTAGTTTACTCTGTTAGTCTCCTATGGTGTGCGGCTGTGGAGGCGCCTGGAAAAGATGATAATTACTTACCGGTAATTGGATTTTCCAATAGCGTCCACAGCGGCACGGGATAATTCCCACCACAATTGTGCAACATGACTTTTTCTGTATTTGTTTGATTGTACTGTTGTTTGAATATAAAATAACGGTTGATTGCATACTTTTCAGAGTCCTCGGTCATTTACTGGAGATGGTAAGGGGAGGGGGCTATTTAAAGATCTCCACGTTGTTTCCTGTCCCGGGGGGGTATTCTCCTATGGTGTGCCGCTGTGGAGGCTATTGGAAAATCCAATTACCGGTAAGTAATTATCATCTTTTGTAGTGGATGGAGCTGGTTACTGCAATGCTGCCAACATTCACTTACATGGTAGCACCATTGCAGTAAACAGCTCCTTCCACTGCAGAAATGGACGGGGCTGCATAGTTTCAGCACCAACTTCCTGCGACGTACCTACTGCAGCTACTGTAGTGGAAAATCCCTTTAAAGCTAAAATGGGGAGTTGGTTTTCAGTGCTATAATGTCCTAATGTGTAAGACAATAAAGACATGCTTGGTATCTTTCTTTAACCCTTTGGCGCATTTGGACGTAACTGTACGTCCAAAGTGCAAGTAAGTTGCTGCATTTGGACGCGCAGTTACGTCCAAACTGCTTACCGGGACTGTGACACTATAAAGTGTCACAGCCCCGGAGTCTCCGCTCTCCCGGAGAGCAGAGACGTCGGGGAAGCCGGCAAGGGACCAATCAGAGTGGTCCCTTGCCAGCAAGCGCTCCGATTGGTTAGTCTCTGCAGACTAACCAATCGGAGCGCTTCAGTATTAAAATGCCGGTTTCAGGCTGCGATCTCCACTCTGGAGAGAGATCGCAGCCTGAAACCAGGTAAGTCCTCTGTGCCCCCACATAGCCCCCTTCTTGTAGTGCCCCCCCTTGTAGTGCCCCCTCCTTGTAGTGCCCCCCTGGTGCCTCCGTTGCCCCCCCTCCTGCTTTGTATTGTATGATGGCAGCGGCTCAGGATCGGAGCCGCTGCCATCAGCAGAGAGTGTGAGCTGTAATTACAGCTCACACTCTGCTGCTAACAGCTGAAATCGGTGCTGGCACCGATTTCAGCTGTTTAACCCCATAGATGCTGCGGTCAGTAGCCGCCCGCAGCATCCATGGGGTTAAGAGGGAGGGAGCTCCCTCTCTATACCATCGGGCGGCCGCTGCTGCAATGGCAACGGCCCGATGGTTACCATGGCAACCAGACGCTTTACAAAAAGCGTCCTGGTTGCCATGTAGCTAAGGCTGATTAGACCCTCAGGGTCTGATCAGCCTTAGTGTAGCACTGATACAGTGCATTGCAATAGATGGCTATTGCAATGCACTGTATAGCCATCAAGCCCACTGGATCTTCAAGATCCAAATGGGTCTTGATAAAGTTTTAAAAAAATGTAAAAAGTAAAAAAGAAAAGTGTGAAAAGAAAGTAAAAAAAAGTGTAAAAAAGTAAAAAAAATAAAGTTTAAAAAAAGTTAAAAAAGCGCCCTTTTTCCCCAAATAAAGTAAAAAAAAAGAAAAAGTACACATATTAGGTATCGCCGCGTCCGTATCGACGGGCTCTATAAAAGCGTCACATGGTCCACCCCGCCAGCTGTACGCAAAAATTTTTTAAAAAAAAAACTATACCAAAACAGACATTTTCTGTCACCTTGCCACACAAAAAGTGTATTAGCAGGCGATCAAAAAGGCGTATTTACCCCAAAATGGTACCAATCAAACCGTCATCTCGTCCCGCAAAAAATGAGCCCCTACCTGAGACAATCGCCCAAAAAATAAAAAAACTACAGCTCTCTGACTATGGAGATACTAAAACATGATTTTTTTTGTTTCAAAAATGATATTATTGTGTAAAACTTAAATAAATAAAAATAAGTATACATGTTAGGTATCGACACGTCCGTAACAACCTGCTCTACAAAAATATCACATGATCTCTCCCCTCAGGTGAACATCGTAAAAAATAAAAAATAAAAACTGTCTAAAAAAAGCCATTTTTTATCACATTTCATCACAAAAAATTTAATACCAAGCGATCAAAAAAGCGTATGCCCCCAAAAATAGTACCAATCTAACCGTCATCTCGTCCCGCAAAAAATGAGCCCCTACCTGAGACAATCGCCCAAAAAATAAAAAAACTACAGCTCTCTGACTATGGAGATACTAAAACATGATTTTTTTGTTTCAAAAATGATATTATTGTGTAAAACTTAAATAAATAAAAATAAGTATACATGTTAGGTATCGACACGTCCGTAACAACCTGCTCTACAAAAATATCACATGATCTCTCCCCTTAGGTGAACACCGTAAAAAATAAAAAATAAAAACTGTCTAAAAAAAGCCATTTTTTGTCACATTTCTTCACAAAAAATGTAATACCAAGCGATCAAAAAAGCATATGCCCCAAAAAATAGTACTAATCTAACCGTCATCTCGTCCTGCAAAAAATGAGCCCCTACCTGAGACAATCGTCCAAAAAATAAAAAAACTACAGCTCTCTGACTATGGAGACATTAAAACATGATTTTTTTTTGTGCTTCAAAAATATTGTGTAAAACTTAAATAAATAAAAAAAAGTATACATAATTGATATTGCCGCGTCCGTAACGACCTGCTCTATAAAAATATCACACGATATAACCTGTCAGATGAATGTTGTAAATAACAAAAAATAAAAACTATGCCAAAACTGCTAGTTTTTGTTACCTTGCCTCACAAAAAGTGTAATATAAAGGTACCAAAAATCGCATGTACCCTAGAATAGTACTAACAAAACTGCCAACTTATCCCGTAGTTTCCAAAATGGGGTCAGTTTTTTGGAGTTTCCTACTCTAGGGGTGCATCAAATCTGACATGGAAACTTAAACTTTTTCCAGTGAAATCTGCCCTGGCGTTCCTTTCCTTCTGCGCCCTGCCGTGTGCCTGTACAGCAGTTTACGATGACAAATGGGGCATTTCTGTAAACTACAGAATCAGGGTAATAATTATTGAGTTTTGTTTGGCAGTTAACCCTTGCTTTATTCTCGGACTAAAATGATTTAAATGGAAAATCTGCCAAAAAAGTGAAATTTGGAAATTTTGGCTACATTTTTCTTTAATTCTTGTGGAACACCTAAAGGGTTAATAACGTTTGTAAAATCAGTTTTGAATACCTTGAGGGGTGTAGTTTCTAAAATGGGGTCATTTTTGGGTGGTTTCTATGATGAAAGTCTCACAAAGTGACTTCAGACCTGAACTGGTCCTTAAAAAGTGGGTTTTGGAAATTTTGTGAAAAATGTCAAGATTTGCTTCTAAATTTCTAAGCCTTCTAACGTCCCAAAAAAATAAAATGTAATTTTCAAAATGATCCAAACCTGAAGAAGACACATAGGGAATGTAAAGTAATAACTATTTTTGGAAGTATTACTATGTATTTTAAAAGTAGAGAAATTGACATTTGGAAATTTGGAAATTTTTCTAAATTTTTGGTAAATTTGGTATTTTTTTATAAATAAGAATGAAATATTTTGACTCAAATTTACCACTGTCATGAAGTACAATATGTGACGAGAAAACAATCTCAGAATGGCCCGGATAAGTAAAAGCGTTCTAAAGTTATCACCACATAAAGTGAGACATGTCAGATTTGAAAAATGGGGCTCCGGCATTTGGTCCAAACTGGCTGTCGGTTGAAGGGGTTAAGGAACCTTTGCTTAAAATACAAATATGCTGAAACTCAAGTGTGCAGAGGTAACAGTTTTAACTGGGCCCTGATATCTGAAGGGGCAAAAGGACGGTTTGTACACAGTAGTATTATACTGATATTATGGTAAATGTCATATGGTAGGTGGGGGCCATGATACAGATTTTGCATTCAGGCACAGTAGCTTCATGTAATGGAAATTAAATATAGAAATGAACACTTTAGAGGGATCCTAGCAATACTATATAGTAGTCCAATAATCCAGAAATAATATAATATTGAGGAAGAAAATGCACTTTAAGAATGTGTGTTATGTTATAAACTTTAATTTGCTTAAATTTTCAAGTAACGGAAACACTTCAAGACAGTTCATGGTACTCTTTGAAAGTAAGATGTTTTATCAAGGTGAAAAGCAATGTTCAATCCATCAATTTTTTATATGACTTCATGATGGAGATTGCATTTCTCCCCTGGATACCATACCAAGAAATATATCATTTCTTTGATTAATCTGAAATCCATGAAGTAGTAATACCATGCTATTATAGGTGAGGTTCCTGTAGAGTGTGGAAATAGATCTGTGATAAGATGAAGATGTGCACTGCTGACTTATGGTGCTGTCCAGACTACGGTGAATTAGACTACAACAGACTCGTCTGTGCGTTCTGAAGCAGTGTTGAGTAACAATGAACCCATGCAGTAGTTAAAGTTATAAAGCATATTCATTAGGCTTCATTCACACAACCGTATTTTGCTTCCATGTCCGTTCTGTTTTTTTTTTGTGGACCGTATGTGGAACCATTCATTTTAATGGGTCCGCAAAAAAAACGGAAGGTACTCCGTGTGCATTCCGTTTCCGTATGTCCGTATTTCCGTTCCGCAAAAAAGATAGAACATGTCCTATTCTTGTCCGTTTTGCTGACAAGGACAGGCATTGTTACAATGGATCCGCAAAAAAGAACGGAAAAACGGATGCCATACGTTTTTTTTGCGGATCCGCAATTTGCGGACCGCAAAACACATACAGACGTGTGAATGAAGCCTTAGTCTTAATAGTGTTTTTATTTCTAAAGCACCATGTTCATACCTTTCATGTAGATGTACAATGTCACAACTTTACAAGTTTACAATTGTTTTTGAAATCGATTGAAACTTTGTGTGAATGTAATGATGATGTATGGAAATGATTATAATATTAGAGTGAAAGGATACATTTATTGGGGAAAACTATATAATTGAAATGAGGCTCTACTACCTTGTTGGACCACCTCTAGCCTGGATACAACATGAGATACAGTTGGGAATGGAGGCATACAGGTTTCATATGGTATTCTGCAACATATTTGACCACAGATGTTGCAGCTGGGCCTGTAGATCCTGCACACTCATAGGTTGCTGAAGACAACATCCCAGCTGGTTCCATAAATGCTTGATTGGCAATAAATTTGGTGGCCTTGCAGGCCGAAAAAGCATTGCCATCTGGCAGAGACATTCCTGGGAAATCCTCGCTGTGTGTGGACAAGCATTGTCCTGTTGAAAAATGGCAGTTGGATTCCCTGACATGAAAGGCAACACATGTGACCGCATGATGTTCTGCACATATCGCTGAGCTGTCACTGTCCCTCATATAATCGCTAGGGGTAACCGTCTGTCTTATGCATTGGCTCCCCAGTCCATCACACCACAGTTGGGGCAGTGTGTCATTCCACAGCAATGGCAGGATTGAAATGCACACCACGAGGATTCCACACTCAAACCCAAATGTTTTGCAATCCCAAATAGAATGGTTCCAATCAATAGCAGTGCAGGTTTCTTGTTCATAACAACACTGCAAACAAAGGTGATGAGGGTTGGCTGTCAATGACAGAACACATAATGGGTGTTGTGACATCAAATATTCATCTTATAAGTGCCTGGAAAAATGTCTGGAACTAGTCCAGGCAGAGACAGCGGTGTGTAATGACAGTGTCACCTATGTCTGGATGGTGGGAAATGAAACAGCTGTGGGAGCTGGTTGTGCTTGTCCTTGTATCCAACAATCATCTCTGCTGGAGGCCTGTCAGGGCTGTCTGGAGTCTGTTCAATATAAGTGTGCCCTTATGTAAACACTGCTCCCAACACCACCTAACAGCTAGGTCAGAACCTCTTAAATAATGGGCAATTCATCAATACAATCATAATGCCTTTCTCAGTCCAAAGATTCTCCTCTTCTGAAAGTCTGTCAACTAGGCAAAAACATGTCTAGGAGTAAAAAATCTCTTACCAAGAGGCACACTACCTAAAAGTAGCATCTGAGAGCCTTTTTATAGATTAGTGGGTGAAGCAAATTTAAACACCTGTATGAGAGTTAACACACATTCTTAACTAGGTGCGTTAACTAAACTAGTTGTGCTAAGTCGACACCTTCAATTGTTTTTCAGTGGCTTTTGTTACAGGATAACATGAGTTAAGAGTTGAGTTTGAGTGTTAACTGTACATCTGTACCTTCTTGTGGAAGACTCAGGGTCAGACCACACCTGTAATCATTTATATATCTGCTTGAGACATAACTGCATGCTGAGGTTTTTAGAAATTTTGGTGGGTTATATATATTTTTTTTGTCAATGAGTGTATATACTATATAATACAGTATTACCAAGGCTGTCATCTTCCAATTGCTTGCTCGGAATGATGTGTCTAATACGTTACTTTCTTTCTAGACTGAAAAAAAAGACCCGTCATTTGCAATATCCATGTGATTACAACATTGCCATCACTAGGGTTGATGGAAAGATGACAAAGAGAGCCTCTTCCTTTTGTCAGTACTGTGATTAGCATTGATTGCAATGCAAATTGGGCTACATGGCTGGTATTTTCTCCAAACCTGGCCTTTAGTGTGGGAGTGTGGCTGACAATCACAGGGCTTATGCCCAGTGTAATCATCACAATAAATTTTCTTCTGACTGTGGGAAGGGGTTATGTACCTGATGTTGTGGGAATTGGTGGTAGCCTAAGATTAAAGGAATTCCCAGGTTCTAGCTGCAAATTGTGGCACTCCAGTTTATGAAACAAACATTTATTCAATGATGTTTAAGACAGAAAGAAAATTTCCTAAAAAAGAAGCAAAGATATAAGGTTGTTACAATTGTACTGAGTTCTTAATAATATTATTTTTGCATTGGTGTCAAACAGGAAACTTCTGATTTTGTTCTTGCAGTCTTGTAACCAAACACCAAAATGAGGCCCAGCTGTCATATTCCAAAGCTGATCTCAAGTTCACTCAATGTGAAAAATGTTGCTGCGTTATGTTGTATGTATATGAAGCATAAGGCATCCAGGTGTCAGTAAGAGTAATAGTACAGGATTCTTGTAACAATGAATATCTATTACTTTAAAACCAAGATGGAAGAGTACAGCAATGAAGCTTTTATAACATTAATCATTATGAAAGTCAAATTAGTGTCAAATGAAATCCTAGGTTCTTCAACATCAACCATCAACCTGCAAATACTTAATAAAGCTCCACACACAAGTAATATAAATCACAATCTTTATTTGCAAAAAAGTATTTAATCAGAATATTAATGTAATAAAAAAGTGGCGTGACTCTATGTCACTGGTGACACTAGGGTTAATTTCTAAAGGAAAGGCTGTAAAACTTTACTTGTATGTTAGACCATATGGCTAGAACTGGGGGTTTCTTGGCCAGGCCAAACTGTGAGTTGTATCACCTGAGCCTTGCTTCTACAAGCTTCAAAAGGTTAAAAAATAGACATCTCCACTGAACATCCCTTGAATCAAAGGACAATGCCAATTCAGTAATCATTGTACTTGCCCCCTTATTAATTGACTTTCAAGTCATCAAAGGATTTGGGGATAATGAACCAAAAGGGTAGCTCTGAAACAAGGACATAAGGCCTCTTTCACACGAGCGTCACGGATTCAGTCCGGATGCGTTCCGGAAAATCCGCACGCATCCGCACCAATCCGTACACAATCGCAGTCAGTTTTGACTGCGATAGCATACGTTCGTTCAGTTTTTTCCGCGCAGGTGCGAAGGATTTTGATATGTTTTACACGCGCGTGATAACAAACTGAATGTTTACAAACAACATCTCTAAGCAACCATCAGTGAATCACGCATTGCATCCGCACTTGCGTGCGGATGCAATGCGTTATTCACGCAGCCCCATTCACTTCAATGGAGCCAGGGCTGAGTGAAAAACGCAGAATATAGAACATGCTGCGATTTTCACGCAACGGCGAACTGATGAGTGAAAAACATTGCTCATGTGAAAAGCCCCATTGAAATGAATGGGTCAAGATTCAGTGCGGGTGCAATGCGTTCGCATCCCTCATTGCACCCGCGCGGAAATCTCGCCCGTGTGAAAGGGGCCTAAAGGGCATAAAGCATAAAATAGGTTTGAACCTAAACAGTGTGCATAAAGCCTACCGTCAAGGCATACAAGACATGTTACAATTTGTAAAGAAAAAAAGGGGAATTTCAGTCAGCACATCCCAGTGCACAGGTACACGTTGCTATGGCTAAATGCACAAGGAAAGAAAAATACATATGATGCAAAGGCACACCGCCAACCAGATAAAGCACAAAATGCCATAGTGATATGAAGTATTCTGAAGCTAATGCTATGCTTCTTTAGTAAATTAGAGATTCTTGGCAAATAAATTTTGTACAAAATTATCTGGGCCCGTCCACCAAATCGTCAAGGTGATCTCTGTAGGACGGGAACCTAACACTATTTCCTACCTGTTATGCGCCAACCTTGGCTTCCGTATAATCAGGGGGTGTTGGTTCCACATGCATGCTGGGTCCCCTCTGCCTTTTGCCATTTGTGGTGCTTCAAAGGCCTCCACTAATACAGGGATGCAGGTACCAACATGCATGCTGAGTCCACTCGGCTTTATAGTTACACTAATTAAAATCAGCCTATGAGGCAGACAGGCTAGTCAGGAGTGCATGACCAAATGGAGTAGTCACACCTCCAGTACAAACTCACAAAGAAAAAAGGGGAATTTCAGTCAGCACATCCCAGTGTGCAGGTGCACGTTGCTATGGCTAAATGTACAAGGAAAGAAAAATACATACAATGCAACGGCACACTGCCAACCAGATAAAGTACAAAATGCCACAGTAATATGAGGTATTCTGAAGCTAATGCTATGCTTGTTTGGTAAATTAGAGATTCTTGGCAAATATATTTTGTGCAAAATTATCTGGGCCCATCCACCAAATCGTCAAGATGATCTCTGTAGTACGGGAACCTAGCACTATTTCCTACCTGTTATGTGCCAACCTTGGCTTCTGTATAATTAGGGAGTGTTGGTTCCACATGCATGCTGGGTCCCCTCTGCCTTTTGCCATTTGTGATGCTTCAAAGGCCTCCACTAATACAGGGATGCAGGTACCAACATGCATGCCGAGTCCACTCGGCTTTATAGTTACACTATTACACTAATTAAAATCAGCCTATGGGGCAGATGGGGCTAGTCAGGAGTGCATGACCAAATGGAGTAGCCACACCTCCAGTACAAACTTACAAAGAAAAAAAGGGGAATTTCAGTCAGCACATCCCAGTGCGCAGGTGCACGTTGCTATGGCTAAATGCACAAGGAAAGAAAAATACATACAATGCAAAGGCACACTGCCAACCAGATAAAGCACAAAATGCCACAGTAATATGAGGTATTCTGAAGCTAATGCTTTGCTTGTTTGGTAAATTAGAGATTCTTGGCAAGTATATTTTGTACAAAATTATCTGGGCCTGTCTACCAAATCGTCAAGGTGATCTCTGTAGAATGGGAACCTAACACTATTTCCTACCTGTTATGTGCCAACCTTGGCTTCCGTATAATCAGGGAGTGTTGGTTCCACATGCATGCTGGGTCTCCTCTGCCTTTTGCCATTTGTGGTGCTTCAAAGGCCTCCAGTAATACAGGGATGCAGGTACCAACATGCATGCCGAGTCCACTCAGCTTTATAGTTACAGTAATTAAAATCAGCCTATGGGGAAGATGGGGCTAGTCAGGAGTGCATGGCCAAATGGAGTAGCAACACCTCCAGTACAAACTTACAAAGAAAAAAAGGGGAATTTCAGTCAGCACATCCCAGTGCGCAGGTGCACGTTGCTATGGCTAAATGCACAAGGAAAGAAAAATACATACGATGCAACAGCACACTGCGAACCAGATAAAGCACAAAATGCCATAGTAATATGAGGTATTCTGAAGCTAATGCTATGCTTATTTGGTAAATCTGGAGGTGTGGCTACTCCATTTGGTCATGCACTCCTGACTAGCCCCGTCTGCCCCATAGGATGATTTTAATAATAGCCATAGCCATAACAAAGAGCCATAACTTAGCCATAACAAAGAGTGATGCATGAAAGCAGTGTGTGTTGGGATGTACTTGTGTGTTAACGGATCGGCAGCTCCCCTATAAAGAAGGTGTACTTGGGTGTGTGGACTGTGTCTGGGTTGTGATTTATTCTCAATCAACAGCATGAAATGGGAGGTGCATGCATGATTGAGAAAATGGAGATAGATCAACCTCCTGTCGTTGTGCTCACATCATGTGCTGGGTCGTGCACAAAGAACAGTTAAAGTGGCTGTGCCAAGAATTCATAGGATAGGAGTAGAGATGAGCGAATCATCCAAAATTCGCTTCGCCGAATTTCTGACAAGATTCGTACTTAACCCCTTTCTGAACATGTACGGCGCTGCGGGAAGGGACCTGCCACCCAGCGCCGTACTAGTACGGCGCACTGATCGGGCGGGTGTAGGAGCTGCACCCGCCCGATCAGCTGCAGGGGACCGGCTGTGCCCAGTAGCCGGACCCCTGCTGCGTACGCCCGCATCGGTGTTTTCACCGATGCGGGCTGATTAACCCTCGATGTGCGGGCGGGAGGAAGGAGAGTCCATCGGGTCCCCGCGCTACTTTGACGGGGACCCGATGGCTTGGATAGCAGCCCGATGCCTTCCTTAGGTATCGTGGCTGCTATTCCTGCTTGCCTGTGCGATCCAGGATTTCTAGAGAAGAAGTGGCTGGTGAAGAAGATCCAGTCTCAGCTTCTTCCACCGAACCACAACCACTCCCTTGTCAGCCTGCAACGAGACATCGTTCAGCAGGCAGACGTTGGGGGGGGGGGCCCTCCACAAGCTTCTGGTTTTGATTCTGATTCTCATTGATTTTAGGGTACTCAATTATCTAAATCAGAATCGTGCGGAGTATGAAGAGAATTTATTAAAAAATGTGGCCCCTTTTTTAAAACATGTCCCTGCTGAACGAAAGTCTCGTTGTGTTGCTACCTTAAACATGGTCCTGTTTGCCTATGCAGAACCAAGGGATCCGCTCGAGCTAGAGCATTTAATTGAAAGGTACAGGGATGAGCTTATTCTGGGGCGACCCACTCAGCAGGCAACAGGGCCACCACCAACATAGGTGCGTTGGCAACCCCCTTCTACCACCTATTTTGGCAGACAAACATTGGAGCCTACTCATCCTAGTCAGCCTTCCCATTCAGCATCCACCTTTCAATCTGGCTCTTTTACAAGAGACCTGTTTGATCTTTAATTTGAATTGTCTTTTTGTTATTTTATTGTTTTACTTTTTGGTATGTAAATAAATATTGTTTATGGTCCACCAATTTGTGTTTTTTGTTTTTTTACATAAGGAAATGTTTTCAAATTACATAGATTATGTATCCATAAGGCCCCTTGCACAACACGGTATACCCTCCCATACATATTGTCCGTGAGTGGGCCATATGTCCAGGAGTGCCATGGATAGTGGGCACGGGATAGCACAGCATAATAGAAAACAATGTCAAGGGACGACATACAGGACAAAATAGGTGGCCAATTTAGATAATGAAAGATAAGGGGTAACCAGGGTTACTAATGGAGGGGGCAAATTGATAGTTGTGATAAGGTGGACATGACATGGATGAATCAGAGAGGGGTGCCGAGAACTAGGAGAGTGGATCGTTTGTGGTAGGGATGACTCAATTATTTTGCAAGGCCAGGCAGTTCAATTTACCCACACTGCTATTTTTGCCATTGCTCTGTGGCATATATTAAGCCAGAACAGTCAGGCAATGCCACCAGTCTCCTTCCACCCTGTCAGAGTTCAGGTTGTCAGTGACCATAGTGGTAACCTGGATTTTCTTACGCCACAAACAGGAACTGGGCCAACCTACTTATAGCTCCTCCCTCTTCACCCACTGCAAGACCAGGGGGAGCACACATAATAAACAATAACTAAGCTCCTTGCTGGAATGAAGTTTGCTATTGGTTATTTCTGGCACAGGCATGATTCATGCATTGCCCATACTGTTCACTGCGCAGAGAAAAAACACACCAAAGTTATAAATGCATTCGACAAGTACTGTCACTTTGGCCAGCATCCTAACAATTTCAAGCCCTACCTATGCCTGACGAAGGGCATTCAAATATATGCCCGAAATGTTGCACTGGTGTACTATGTAATCACCTGGACTAAATAAAAGTCGCAATTATCAAATTCTGGAGTGCTGACTATACATATTGTTTCTGTAACGAAAAAGGCCCCTGGGGTGGAGTTGGGGTCCGAACGTGGTTGTGCACCCGGGAAAGCCAAAAACTCCGAGAGGAGTGCTGTGGTCCCCCTATGTCACTTTATATTGAATGTTACGGTGGGCCGGCCACAGACAGTAGTCCTGTTCTTCTGATGAATGTCCTTGAAAACGACAGCACGAACCACCAAATGTAAAAAATTTTTCTTTATTGAACATAAGAAAAAAATACTTACCTAACTTGAAAGTTGAGCTACATTAAATATTATAATTGTATGAAGAAAAAAAAGGCTCTTTACGGTATCGAGGACAAGCAACAGATTCAACAGATTCTTAAGGTAGCGGGGACTATTGCGGCTTAATGTATTTGTTTTCTCATCAAAATATTTAAAAAGTAATTTTTAATGAGGTATTAGAAGGTATTAAAACCAAATTCCCAAAAATGTCCAAAATTTGTTTTAAAAATTAACTATCAATATAAAAAAAAAACATTGATAGGGGAATTTGGCCATTACAAAATTCCTCAGCCCGCAAGCCCACGTCAAGGCTCCTCATTCTCTTGCGAGTCGCTAACTAAACTAACAACAGGTGATCTAACTAACTTAAAAAAACAACAAAATTTGTTAAATTTAGTAACCAGAATCAAGCTGAAATCAACGACTACCATGGATGGCTGCCAACTGCCACGGTAATGCCCCCTCTGGACTGCAGAAAAAGTCAGCAAAGAGTTCCCGAACAGCTAGGCCAGCCGTTCCAGATCGTCCAGGCCGACTCTGATCAAACATGACATTAGATGCCATAATTTGCTCGATTTCTGCATCAGGGGAGTCATCATGAATCCTGGTGAAGTTGTGCCGAAGTACACAAGCCTGTATCACCAGCGTGGCATTCTCCGGATTCATCTGGATGGATGAAAAGAACACTCTCCACTTAGCAGAGAGTATTCCAAAAGCGCACTCCACATACCGACGGGCACGAGACAGACGATAGTTGAAGATGCGCTTACGTTCATCCAGATCGCGTCTAGGGAAGGGCCACATCAGATGTGGTGACAATGCGAATCCTTCATCAGCCACGATCACAAATGGAGCCGGCGGCCTGGCTGATCCGGGAAGTCTTCTTGGCTCTGGCAGGGCAAGCTGGTTTGTGTGAAGTCGGTCACCCATTCTGGAAGCACTAAAGATGCGGGCGTCTGAAGTGCTCCCATAGGCCGATATCGACAATTGCAAACCTGTAGTTACTGTAAGCTAATGCCATCAGCACTACAGAAAAATACTGCTTGTAATTGAAATACATGGACCCTGAGTGAGGCGGCTTCTTCACACGGATGTGTTTTCCGTCCAGTGCCCCAATGCAGTTAGGAAACTGCACAGATTGGTAAAAACTAGAGATGAGCGAGCATACTCGTCCGAGCTTGGTGCTCGTTCGAGTATTACTGTACTCGTAAGTGCTCGCTGCTCGGACGAGTATCTCGCCATGCTCGACGAAATGGCAACTTCCGCATTGTGCATTTTTGGCGCCTATAAACTCAGCCAATCACAAGCCAGGAGACTCTGCGGTACACCCAGCATCATGTGGGGCCCTTAGTTGTCGATAGCAGGGGTTGGCCGGCCTGATCAGGTGACCCTGGAATATACTAGTGACTGCCCTCGGTGCTCGGCTCAGATGCTGTCTGGATGTCGTTAGGGATAGAGCTGCTGCGTTTCAGGGAGAGAGTTAGGGCCTGCATTTAGTTCTTTGTTAGGCAGGAGTGATCTCAAAAGAACCCAACAGCCCTTCTAAGGGCTACAAGACATTTTTTTTGTCTCCTGGCTTGACTGGCTGGCTGGCACTATCGCCATATATAACCCTTTTTTTTTTTTTTTACATCTCATTGATACAAATCCATTTCATACAGCAGTGTGGAACCATTCTGTGTGTCACAGTTCAGCTGTCCACTCACTACAATCCGTATTTTCTGTCCAGGTGACACATTCTGTACGTCACTTAATCCAACAAGGTCTTTTGCTCTCACTTATATAGCTTGATCACAAAAATCTCTGTGCGACATTTGTCTGGGTCGCAGTCAAAATAGCCACCATCAGCAGGGTGTGAGTTAGGTCTACGATAGTTTCTGCACGTCACGTTCCAAAAAAAACAAAACTAAAAAAAAAAAATATATAAAAAAAAATATAAAAAATAGTTTTTTTGTTGTTTTATCTCAGTGATACAAATCCATTTCACACAGCTGCGTGGAACCATTCTGTGTGCCATAGTTCAGCTGTCCCCTCACTACAATCCGTATTTTCTGTCCAGGTGACACTTTCTGTACGTCACTTAATTAAACCAGACTGAACAGGTTTGTGGGTTTCAGTACAGCAGGCCCATTTATTTTTTGTTTTTTTTATATAATACACTTATATACAGAAAATGTAGAACCCCAGGGCTAAGGGTCAAGGACGAGGGCATGGGCATTCAATTACTGCAGGGGGCAGTGGCCGTGGTCCTGGGCAGGGTGAGACAGTACCTGCTGATGAGGGAGCAGGGGAACGCCGCAGAGCTACACTCCCTATCTTCATGTCTCAACTTACAGGGACACGTGGTAGAGGACTGTTGAAACCACAACAGTGCGAACTCAAGGGAGCACTACTCTGGCTCCTCCACCTCAACTTCCTTCCCCCCAGTCTGCCCCCTCCCAGGAAAATTTGGAATGCGATCCGGCATACTCTGAGGAACTGTTTTCTGGACCCTTCCCAGAGTCACAAACCACTTCTCAGGTTGCTGCTGACCTTGTTCCCGATGCCCAAGTTTTCCAACTGTCGCAGTCTGTGGGTGATGATGATGATGATGACAATGTTGACTTAGTGGAAGAAGTTTGTAAAGAGGTGTCAGACAATGAGGAGACACGGTTGTCAGACAGTGGTGAAGTTGTTGTCAGGGCAGGAAGTCCGAGGGGGGAGCAGACTGAGGGGGGAGCAGACTGAGGGGGAGCAGACTGAGGAATCTGAGGATGACGAGGTGACTGACCCAAGCTGGGTTGATAAGCCGAGTGAAGACAGTGCTTCTGAGGCGGAGGCGAGTGCTGCACCAGAACAGGTTTTAAGAGGCAGTGGTGTGGCCAGAGGGAGAAGCAGGGCCAGAGCTGGTGCATCAGCAGCAACTGTTTCACGTAGTGAAGCTCAAGTGGCGAGGCCTAGATGTTCGCAAGTCTGGAGGTTCTTTAAAGAAAGTGAGGATGACCAACGGACTGTGGTGTGCAACCTGTGCCACATCAGGATCAGCAGGGGTGCCACAACTACTAACCTAACCACCACCAGCATGCGCAGGCATATGAGTGCTAAACACCCCACTCAATGGAACCAAGGCCGTTCACCACCTCCTGCGGGTCACACCACTGCTCCTTCCCCTGTGTCACTCGCTGCCTCTGCTAGTCAACCCCCTGCGTCACTCGCTGCCTCTGCTAGTCAACCCCCTGACCAGGACCCCGGCACGAGCGCCTCCAGCCAGAAAACCACACCTTCGCCTCCACGATCCTCCACAGTGTCCACCAATGTGTCCCAGCGCAGCGTTCAGCTGTCTTTACAGCAGACGCTGGAGTTCAAGAGGAAATACAGTTCCACCCACCCACATGCCCAAGCCCTCAACGTCCACATCTCCAAATTGTTAGCCTGGAGATGCTGCCCTATAGGCTGGTAGAGAACGAGGCCATTCGCAATCTCATGGCGGTGGCTGCCCCTCGGTATTCGTTCCCCAGCCGCCACTATTTTTCCCGATGTGCTGTCCCAACCCTACACCAGCACGTGTCAGAGAACATCATCCGTGCCCTGACCAACGCTGTTTCTGAGAAGGTCCACCTAACCACGGACACGTGGACAACTGCTGCCGGGCAGGGACACTATATCTCACTGACGGCACATTGGGTTAACTTGGTGGAGGCCGAGACTGACCCTGGGGCCGCTCATGTACTGCCCACACCGAGGATTGCGGGGCCTACCTCGGTCACGATCTCTCAGACGTACTATGCCTCCTCCTCCGACCCCTCCTCCTCCACCGAATTACCATCAGTGGGCATGGCGCCTTCAGTCGGTAGCTCTAGGCGCAGCAGCAGTGTCGTGGGTAAGCGCCAGCAGGCGGTGCTCAAACTGCTGAGCTTAGGTGACAAAAGGCACACCGCCCAAGAGCTATTACAGGGCATCACGGCGCAGACCGATCTGTGGCTGGCACAGCTGAACCTCAAGCCAGGCATGGTTGTGTGTGACAACAGGCGTAAGCTGGTGACGGCTCTGCAAATCGGCAGACTGACACATGTGCCATGCCTGGCCCACGTGTTCAATCTCATAGTTCAGCGGTTCCTCAAGACATACCCCAATCTGTCTGATTTGCTCACCAAGGTGCGCCGCATCTGTGCGCATTTCCGCAAGTCGACCACAGATGCTGCCACTCTCAGGGCAGCGCAGCTCCGCCTACAACTGCCCGCTCACCGACTGTTGTGCAACGTGCCCACGAGATGGAATTCGACATTAAACATGTTATCCAGAGTTTAAGAGCAGCGCAGAGCGATTGTAGACTGCCAGATGTCAACTTCCACCAGAACTGGTAGTCAGGTCAGTCAGAAAAACTCACTCCTCAGCATGAAGTCGGATGCTTTGCGCTTGTCACAAGAGACGGTGGAGGAAGATACGTCGCTTGATAGCCAGAGCACCCTCCGGTCTCTTTCTCAGCGAGTATCGGAGGAGGGGGATGAGGAGGAAGAGGAGGAGAATGTCTGCGAGACAGAAGAGGGTACCAGTGCTCAGTCCTTCTTTACTCTTGAGCGTGTATGGGCTGAAGAGGAGGAGGAGGAGGATGAAATGGAGAGTCAGGCCAGTGAGGAGAGGGAATTCTTGCGTGTTGGGACTCTGGCGCACATGGCAGACTTCATGTTAGGCTGCCTATCCCGTGACCCTCGTGTTAGAAGCATTTTTTCAAACACCAATTACTGAGTGTTCACGCTCCTGGACCCACGGTACAAGCAGAACCTTTCCACTCTCATCCCTGCAGAGGAAAGGAGTCTGAGAGTGAATAGATATCAACAGGACCTGGTGCACAAGCTGAAACAATCCTTCCCATCTGACGCCGCTAGCGGCAGAGGGCATGGTTCTGTGGGCCAAGTAGCGGGGGAGAGGAAGCGAGCAGGCAGCTTGTCCAGCACTGGCAGGGGAACGCTCTCCAAGGCCTTTGCCAGTTTTATGTCACCCCAGCAAGACACTGTCACCTGTGCCCAGTCTAGGCAGAGTAGGGGGGAGCTGTACAGAAAGATGGTGAGGGAGTACCTAGCTGACCATACCAACGTCCAGACCGATCACTCTGCTTCATACAACTACTGGGTTTCAAAGCTGGACACGTGGCCTGAACTGGCGCTGTACGCCTTGGAGGTGCTGGCCTGCCCTGCCGCTAGCGTGCTGTCAGAGCGGGTATTCAGTGCAGCTGGTGGCGTCATCACCGATAAGCACACATGCCTGTCAACTGACAGCGCTGACAGGCTGACGCTTATTAAAATGAACAAAGCCTGGATTTCACCGGAATTCAAATCTCCTCCGGCGGAAAGCAGCTAAAGATTTAAATAACTTATGTATCCGATTTCTCTTCTCTACTCCTCCTACTCCTCCTCCTTGTCGTCCTTGCCTAACGCTGACCAAAAAAAACGCCATTTTTTAGAGGTCCAACTGGCACTCTTTTACCACAATTTTTCAGGAGGGCCCCCTACAGGCCCTCTCTTCAAACAATTTTTCCGGAGGTCAACCTACAGGCCCTCTCTCTAAATAATTTTTCTGGAGGTCCACCTACAGGCCCTCTCTCTAAATAATTTTTCTTGAGGTCCACCTACAGGCCCTCTCTCCAAACAATTTTTCCAGAGGTCCACCTATAGGCCCTCTCTCCAAACAATTTTTCCAGAGGTCCTCCTACAGGCCCTCTCTCCAAACAATTTTTCCAGAGGTCCACCTACAGGCCCTCTCTCCAAACAATTTACGTCTTTTTCCTATCTTTCTCTCTCTCCAAACTATTTTTCCGGATAGCTGCCATATACGGTATTAAACTGAGAAGAATACATAGAACACATGCCACACTTGATCGAGCACATAATTGACAATTGTACCGGTTGATGCTAAATTTTTAAGTTGGGGTCCTGCGTCGTCATTCGAACTCCATCCGGCTGTTGTCACCACCACACACGCTAGCCCAGAGGGCACTGCTCTGGCTCTTCCAGCTCAACCTCCTTCCCCCCAGCCTGCCCCCCACCTACAGGCCCTCTCTCCAAACAATTTACCCGGGTAGGGGACGTATTAGATATTGTACTGATTTTTTTTTGGTTCTTCTTTTAATTGCCTCCTGCGATAGACGGGAATCGAACCCGGGTCAACTGCTTGGGAAGCAGCTATGCTCACCACTTTACCACCAACAGCCACAGCAACTGATAAACTTGATGTCAGCCAACATTTCGACAATCGATAACCCGAAGCGGGTCCACCGTCGAGCCCGGCGTTCGGCCACCATGAACATTTCACATACTCTGACCAAGTCTGACCCTGGGGACGCTCATGTACTGCCCACTTGGAGGATGCTTCACCTCCTGCTACCTCAGTCTAACTCGGTCACTCTGTTGTCACCGCCATGCTGCGTCTGGCTAAATTTTTGGGTTGCTCACCTGCTACCTCATGTAACTTGGTCACTTGTTGGTGTCACCGCCATGCTGTGTCAGGCTTATGCCTGCATCGTGTGGCTGGGGATAGGAAAGCAGTGCCAGCATGGGCATGGGTGATGGACCTTCGTTGCACCTAGTTGGGTTCTTCCCTATATATTCCCACCATGCCCACCATGGGTTGTACATTAACTAATAACAGGGAAAACAAATAAAATATTTTACAGAAGGGTCAACTACAGACACTCCTAAACAATTTTACATGAGAGAGTGTCTCCCCGTCTGCTATTGTGTTCGGTCAGGCTGTCAGTAGGTACACCACCTCTGTCGTCCGCAGAAGCAGCCACTATGAGGAAGGCCACGGCGAGAACAACTC